>CM056723.1:22034017-22289624 GCA_029844215.1 Przewalskia tangutica
ATCTTGAAAATCAATACTCATTTGAACCGTGAATAGGTTACTTGTTTCTAATACTTCCTAACGACTCTTACCAACATCCCCCGTAAGACATGGTAAGAACTTAGAAATCTTTTAGACAGGCCTTTAGCATAAAATCAATAACATGAATACTTCCTAATGACAAGGTAAGTACTTCAAGAAAACAAGTCACGTATACTCCAAATAACAAGGCAAGTATACTTCAAGAATAAGTCATGTATACTCCAAAACAAGGCAAGTATACTTCAAGGATAGTCATGTCGATAGAAGGAAGAAGTTCACATACCTCATTGGCGACTAACCCAAACGACAAGTAGCAATACGCTCCAATGTACTTTAACCTCATTGGATATTCCACCCTCCAAGTAGAATATGCTACACGTAGTATTTCAACCTATAATAACGATAACACTTATATCAATTTCAAGCTTACTATGGTAAGACTTATACCAAATAATTGCCCTCTAATTCTACGGAAATTTGGGCAGCACTTCCTTTGTTTCTACATACTTTTCCACCTTTTCCAAGGCCCGTATTCATCAACCAACAAGCCACATTTAAGGCAAAATCAACAGTTAACCAAAGGGGATTACACGCCTAACTTGACGTGTAAAATTCTACCCCACAATCTATACAAAACAGTCCACAATCCTCGGCACAAAACAATCCACAATCCTCGGCACAAAACAATCCACAATTCTACAATATTAAGGGTACAATGTGAAGCCTTTTACACCCTTTTTATACCCCTATTCTTTAGGACTTTCATTAGCCATTTTACCACATTAATCATGCATGTTAGGGGCTGATTTTCCGGCTTTACAACACGCCTAAAACAGTCCATAAAAACTCCACGACAATATCCAACAGTTTTATAGATTCTACGGCCAACAACTAAAATCCCACAACTCTTTCCTTAAACCTTTTTATTCCAATTCGAGGTCTAAAACTTCTACATAAGTTATAACAACTTATTAACAACAATATTAATCCATTATAACATGCAATAGGTGAAGATAACAACGACAATAACCAACGAATTCCATTTACACCAAATCTGTCCCAAATCGGTTTTAGCCCCAAAAATGGCTCAAACGCTTTTTATTCTTCATTCTTTTTAACACAAGTTCATCCATACATTATAACAATAAGTAATATCCAATTACTTTAAAAGAAGAAGGACTTTTACCTAATCTTTTTGCCCAAAAACGCCCCAAACCGTCCGGTCTTTATTGGTCCGCAGTTTTCGTTTCGCTCCACTTCTTCAAGTTCCAACCACATATATGTATCCCCTACAACCTTAGGATCAAATTCTCTTCACGTTTCGCTTCCAAAAAGTCGACGGAAAACCCCTAGAGTTTCATTCTATTTTCGGCCCAACCTAGATTTAGGGGTTAAGGGTGCTTAATCTTGGAAAGAAAATACTTTGATCTTGTTCTTGTTGGCTATGGTGATTTCGAAATATCTAGGTTAAGGAGAGATGAGGGTTTGTATGGATGAAGGTCTTATGTTCCAAGTCTTCAAGACTTATCTATATATACTAAGGTGGAGTCTTTGCAAGACAAGTGGAGAGGACACTTGCTCTCCTCCTATTGGTCAAGAATTCTCTTCACAAAAATAATATCTCACCCTTAGCCAACTTTTCTCAACAATTTCGATGGCCCTATACCATACAACACCAAGACTTAATAATTTAACACTTAGTCCATACTTCTATTGGAAAGAATTCAATTACTAGAATTAATTCTTGTCATCACATTAATCTCGAAAAATTTCCGTATAAGGAAATGTAAAAATCCTTTCCTTTCGACATTCCAATCTTAATTCTATAATCATGTTCTCACTTAGTAGCTATGGAAATACGGGGTGTAACATTTCCCTTCCAAATCGGTAGAAACCAATCACAATCGAGGATTTGAAATCACAAAGGGACAAGGATCATTAATGATAGACAGAAAAGCAAGGGAAAACCTTACCTCTTCATCATTGCAGACGGAGGAGGAACGACTGAGCATTAAATGGCCATACAAGGCCTGCACAAGCTGAAGCCATTATGTTTTGCCATTCTTGGCCATGGTGACGAAGAGAGAGAGAGAGAGTCGGCAGCGTGCTAGGGGTTTGCACAAAGAGGGAATTGCAATAAAAATGAAAGAGGGAAAGGGTAAGATATGTGTTATAACGTGGACGGGTTAGCAGATTGAATGGGTCAGTTTTTACGTGTTGGGTCGACTCAACTCAAAACAAAATGGGTTATCTCTATAAAACTGTCACAAAAACACGTGACGGTGCAAATATCCATCATATAACTGTCATAAGTTAATGACAGTTTAAATAACTGTCACACATATGTCATAAGTGTTTGTTGACCAAGAAGTCAAGGGAAAAATACCGTAGGTCATTTTTCTTGTAGTGGAAGTTCCTCCTCTATTTATAGTGTGAAACTTCTTTGAAATTCTCACTAGTTGGTTGCAGAAGTTGAGAGAAAATAGGCAGCAATTTGGATCGATTCAGCCTCCATTAAATCCTCAACTACATTGACTTGGTCTTCACGTTGCTTTCCTTCCAAGCTTGACTTCTTCTTTCTCACGTTTTAAACACGACTACCTGGTTAACTTGCCTAGGTCATTTTTACCACGGTAGAATCCATCGCTTATAGAGATGTTGTATGTGATGTTGTCACAACACTGCAGACAACATCCTTATACTCATATTCATTAATCACACAGGTTCCTGAATATGCATCCTAAGCAAGATTAACGCATTTCAATCTTGGTTCTTTTTCTCAAGATAATGACAATAACCTATTGAACATGAGAAATGAGAAGAGAAAAGATTAAAGTTATAATAGAATTTTAGGACATGCTCATAATTAAACTCCTGCATACATGAGATCCTTTTGTTTTTGACATTCAGAGACTTTAAAAAAAAAGATTCAAACATGCTATGACATATCTTGTTTAACAATGAAGGAAAACCAGTGTTCTAAAAAACGGCTGAGACGACCGCCTAGGCTCCCCCAGACCGTCCTGTTTTTGCCCCTAGTCTGATTTGTCACTTAATGAGGGTAAAATCGTAATTTACCCTTAATTTTTTTGCCCTATCTTACAGAAAATAGAGGGCCGCGATTTTCATTTCTTCATAAATCAGAGAGAAGCAGCGAACAAGGAGAAAAAATTACAATCTTCAGACTTCAAGATTCAAGAATACAAAAAAACCCTAAAAATTTTCAATCAAGCTTCAAGGTTAGTTCTATTTCTTCTTCTTTCACTCTTCAATCATCATTATTTTTCTCTTTTTTCCGGTCTGTTTCGCGTCTCCTCCGCGACCCGACCTGATGTTTTTTTTGTTCTTCCTTGTCGAGCCGCAACCTGCTGGCTGCTGCCATAAAAATCTGCAATTTTTTTGTTCTTCCGTGACCTGCTGCCATAAATCTGAAAAAAAATTTAAAAATTTAGTATAAATTTGTTACAACTTACACACTTATTAGTAATAGTATAAATAGACTAGTAATAAGTTAATAATATAAATATATAGTGAATGATTTGTCATTTGTGAATATTTGTCATTTACTCATTTTGAAAGTAATTATTTTATTGATTGATTATTTGATTTGTTAATGGACTTATTTTAATATTTTGCAGGTTATTAATTATTGTAAGTTGCAAAAATGAGTTTTAATCCAATTGAAAATCAAGAGTCGACTTCAAATGCTTCCAAATTAAAGATAATTAGTGATGATATTGGGTGGGAATATGGGATGCTTTCCAACCCAATGAACCAAGATAAGTGGAGGTGTAAGTTGTGTGGAAAAGAATATAGTGGAGGATGAGGGAGATGATGAGGAGGAGTTTGATTTTAAGTCGGACAATGAAGAGCGTGATATTGGAGATCTTGGTAACGAAGAGATGGAATTTTGATTTTTGCTCATGTTGTTCGTCTTAAAGGTACTTTAATGATTTATGAATTTATTAACTACTTAAGAATGTATTGATTTTATGATTTATATATTTTATGCATATATAATATATATACAATTGATGTAAAATATTAAAAAAAAAAAATACATCCGCCTAGGCCGCCGCGTAGGAATCCGTCTAGGCGCTAGGCGTCCAGGCTCCGCCAAGCCTCCGCCAAGCGTCTTTTTGAACATTGAGGAAAACATCCCAACTTTCTTTAATACTAGTTAAAAACATGACAAGAATTCTGAAGGGTAGACACGAAAGAAGAATTAACAATAACAGATAAACTAGAAAGGACAAATTCAAAGTTTTAAGAAACTATTGACATATTTATAAACTGAACAATAAAATTTCTTAATAGACCAGCCAAAGCGCGCAAACGAAAAGCTCAAACATAGAGACGAAATTTGAGTGGTTAGTTCGACCAAAGGGCTTGGATCTCAAAATACCCAAAATTAGTCAAGTTAATAAAAAAATGGCTCTTGAAAATACAAAAGCCTGAGATTTAGAAGTCAGGACCATTTTAAATGAGGGAATAGGGTTCCATTTATAGAACCCACAAACCCTAGAGGACTCAAATTGAATCTAATGTGGTATAGTGCGATTTGGGGGAAATTTCCCTCCCAAATCGATAGAAACCAATCACAATCGAGGATTTGAAATCACAAATGGACAAGGATCATTAATGATAGACAGAAAAGCAAGGGGGGCCTTACCTCTTCATCATTGCAGACGGTGGAGGAAGGACGGAGCATTAAATGGCCATACAAGGCCTGCACAAGCTGAAGCCACTATGTTTTTGCCGTTCTTGGCCATGGTGACGAAGAGAGAGAGAGTCGGCAACGTGCTAGAATTTTGCACAAAGAGGGAATTGCAATAAAAATGAAAGAGGGAAAGGGTAAGATATGTGTTATAACGTGGATGGGTTAGCAGATTGAATGGGTCGGTTTTTACGTGTTGGGTCGACTCAACTCAAAACAAAATGGGTCATCTCTATAAAAATGTCACAAAAACACGTGACGGTGCAAATATCCATCATATAACTGTCATAAGTTAATGACAGTTTAAATAACTGTCACACATATGTCATAAGTGTTTGTTGACCAAGAAGTCACGGGAAAAATACCGTAGGTCATTTTTCTTGTAGTGAAAGTTCCTCCTCTATTTATAGTGTGAAACTTCTTTGAAATTCTCACTGGTTGGTTGCAGAAGTTGAGAGAAAATAGGCAGCAGCTTGGACCGATTCAGCCTCCATTAAATCCTCAACTACATTGACTTGGTCTTCACGTTGCTTTCCTTCCAAGCTTGACTTCTTCTTTCTCACGTTTTAAACACGACTACCTGGTTAACTTGCCTAGGTCATTTTTACCACACGGTAACCGTCACTGTTTATAGAGATGTTGTATGTGATGTTGTCACAACACTGCAGACAACATCTTTATATTCATAAGCGATGTTGTCCTGACTTACTCGTGTTGTTACAACACTCATCCAACATCAACAATATTATATATGTCATATTGGACTTCGGTAAATGATATGAGATAAAAAGCAGCATCAACAACAGAGTTACATCTTAATTTAGAAGTAGCTAGTTGGGTCGATTATAAGCAAAAGGAGGAGAAGAAAGTAAGAAAAAAAACTGAAGCAAACTTTATTATTAATTCCAGAGGAACAATTACAAAGAAGAAAAATGAAAACACAATAAAGCATCCACCCGAACCTAGCTAGTCATCCCGGCCGGGTTGGATTTTATTCAAGCTGATAACAAAGCAACTTCTTTTTGAGAAAGGGAAATTGAAAAAGCAAGCAAAAGATACAAATATTATTGGCAGCATGCAGCAACAATCATTTGAAATGTCTAGTCCTCATCTGCAACGACGATGACTCCCTTCCCAATATTTTTTCCTTGAAATATTCCAATGAAAGCAGCAACTGCGTTCTCTAATCCATCTGCTCGATCTTCCTCATAGGTTATTTCTTTACACTGCAACAATCTAGAAACCTCGTAGACATATTTATCATAATTACTCAAAGTGTCCATATCTATGTGAAATCCTTCCATTACAATGCGCTTGGTGACAAGGTGAAATAAGTTATGAATACCATCTGGTTTGTCGAGTTTATTATACTGAGATATCATTCCAGAAACAACGATCTTACTGTTAGCATTCATGTGCAACAGCACTTCATCCAATTGTTTCTAATTGTTGCATGCATTTTCGAATACCGAAATGAGTATTAATAAATGATTTTTTTTGCTCAAATGTCAAGAAGTACAAAAGAAGAGAATGAATTTGGTGAAGAGGGTAGTTCAAGCATTGGGTATATATAGTGTTTAAGCACAAAGTAATATAATTAACTATATTAAAGTTCTTAACTATTTACAACATTAATCATGCTATATACAGAAAATTAAGCTTTTCTATCAGTTCTGCTCAACTCATTTTTAATTTAAGTTAATGCTCAAGTCTTTAACTATGTGAATTCCATTTTTTTCATTAATTTTGTCCAAACAATTTTTTTGAGCTATATTCATCTCAGATCATTTGTTTGCACATAATGAAGGTTTGAATCTGAATAGTTCAGACCTTAGATCATTAAGTGCATTTGTTTACGTTAAGATCTAATCATTTATTTGATCTGAATATGTCTTAATCATTAAAATCTTGAACAAAGTCTTAATATTATTAAGAAGTATTTTTTATATGCTAATTTTTTCTACCAAATCCATCACCAACCTCAAGCCCGACCCGCGCCAACCCCTCCAACCACCCACACCCACCTACCCCCACCACCCATCTACCCCCACCATAACCCTCTACCTCATCCACCCACCCACCCTCACTTACCCCACCAATCACTACTGTTAGTCACTACCGTATATCAACAACCATCGTCATCGCCGCCACCGCCCTACGACCACTCCGAGAAATCCTTACTACCAATCACCTCTACCATCATAACTAACACCGCGACCAACTATCATCAACATATTTGTCAACCATCAACATCATCATTACTACCAACTGTTACTATGACGTCAATCACTACCGCACCAACTCGCTCCATCATCACAACGATCACCATCATTATTACTAGCCACTAGCATCAACCATCATCACTACAGAGCATCTGCACCATTACTAGCGAACATAAATATTTTGTGTTTTATTAAATTCATAATTATTTTTTAAATTTAGTTAATTTTTATCTGAATTATATATTTATTATGTTTAAATAAATATATTATGCACATTTAGATGTTGAAAAAATAAACCGTCTTTAATCATTCAGTGTTCAAATCCAGAGACAACAACTTAATCATTCATATGTACATTCAGATTCAGACGTCTTAATCTTAATGAAAACAAATGAGGACGTAGTGCTTTTAAGTATTTTTCAAAGACTTAAGTATTTAACAATATTTGGAAGACTTCTTTAATTATGTGACTCTGAGTCTCTAAGTATTTAAAATTAAGTCGTCTTGTCGATTAATTTGTATTAGTGCTGATAAAGGGGCGGATCGGATCGGATCGGATCGGGTATGACGGGGTTGGAAGCGAGTTGAACCGTCCATATTTAATATGGGTAAAAAGAGGAAATTGAATGATGTACAAAATCAAATAACTAGAGCCGGTTACTATGTAAAATTCAGTTGATAAACAAATTACTCGGAAAAACCTCAATAAGTCTTAGAAAATTATTTAAAGAAGTCTTTTTTTTTTAGAATTAAATTTAAAGAAGTCTTCGAAATACTTAAAGACTCAAAGTCACATAATTAAAGAAGTCTTAAAAATATTACTTGAATAGTTTATTCTTTGGAATACTTAAAACAAAAAGTCTCTGAAAAATACTTTGGAATCAAGGAACAGGTTGTTTTTCATTCTATACAATGCTAAATCAAACACCAAATACACAACTTACAAATTACATACATAGCTATTTATCTGGATCTTTTTCATATTCATGACTCGAACTCGAGACCTCTAATTAATGGAGGAGCAACCCCATCCGTTGCATCACGTCCTTTAATAGTAAATTACATACATATTTGCTTCTTACAAAAGCTGAACCATTCAAATTACATGTATACCAATATTATGGAGTCAAATGGTTTGTGAATTTCGATCCTAGCTCAAAAACTGTGGTTCTATTTTGTGTCTTTATAATATCCATGACCGTTGTTTAATTCTTGGGGGAAAAAAGGCAAAATCCCTCGCCCACAGGGCCTTCACCCCCGGCCCGACAGAGATTGGTGGAGGTAAATCATGGTGACTCAGCGGCCCACTAGGTGGGAAACACAGTGTCTGGTGCTCACAATGAGCCATCCCCCACAAAGGAGGAATGAAACTCCCACACTGCGGCTGCCAGAGCTCGAACCTGCCTACTTGGGGGTAATCTACCACCCCGAGCTACGCCCATGCGGGCACCCGTTATTTAATTCTTACAATTATGCATCGTGGTATGATTATTGCTATGCAATATTTTCTCGGATGCACATACCTTTGTAATAACAAAAAGATATTACTGTTATAAAATAAAGACTATTAAGTAAATACAATAAAAATAAATATATAGAGAAAGACTGAATGTATATTTCATCTTCTACAAATGAGCCTCTATTTATAAGATGAAAAGCTACTTGGTGGCCAAGAAACTAAGTTGGTCACCAAGCTAACAATTAAATTTGGTTATCAAGTTAACTTATATCCAAGTTAATGGACAAACATTAATAATATAATATTTACATCACTTTTCCTTGGATGTCCATTAATAGATGATATGTCTCGTTAAAACCTTATTGAGATATGTATGCAACATTGTCTTCATATACTATTGTAGGTATATTAGTATCACACTTCAAGCCACATCTTTCCCTGATGAAATGTATCACTGATCTTAATCACACACACTATCTACTTGCTTCATGAATAGATATTATTTCGGCATGATTCGACGAAGTAACAACAATGGACTACTTTGTATATCGCCATGATATAGCAGTACCTCCACATGTAAACAGATAGTCCATTTGAGATCGAGCATTATGTCGGTCAGATAAATAATTTGCATCTGCATGACCAACAAGATCTACACTGCCATTGTTAGCATAAAGCAGACCCATATTGATAGTTTTCTTCAAATATCGCAATATATGCTTAGGAGAAGAGATATATCTTTCTAACTAATTAACAGAGAATGCTACATCATGTCTTGTAGTATCAGCAAATACACGAGTGCACCAATGACACTAAGATATGCTACTTCAGGACTAAGAAGTTCTTTATTTTCTTCTTGAGGTCGGAGATCTTTATTCACTTCATTTGAGCGAACAATTATTGAAGTACTTAAAGAATGCGCATTGTCCATGTAAAATCATTTTAAAACTTTCTCAGTATAGGCAGATTGATGGTTAAAGATCTCGTCTTCTAAATGTTCTTCGTCTACCTACCCCCACCACCCACACCCACCTACCCCCACCCACCCACCACCCACACCCACCTACCCATACCCACCTACCCCCACCACCTTTCTACACCCACCATAACCCTCTACCCCATTACCACCCATCTGCACCCACCATAACACTCTACCCCACCACCACCCACCCCAAACCCTCCATCCCTACCATCCACCCACCCACCCACCCTCACTTACCCCACCAATGACTACTGTTAGTCACTACCGTACATATCACCTCCATTATTATAATTATATCAACAACCATCGGCATCGCCGCCACCGCCCTGCGACTACTCCGGGAAATCCTTACTACCAACCACCTCTACCATCATAACTAGCACCGCAACCAACTATCATCAACATATTTGTCAACCACCAACATCATCATTACTACCAACTGTTACTATGACGTCAATCACTACCGCACCAACCCGCTCCATTATCACAACGATCACCATCATTATTACTAGCCACTAGCATCAACCATCATCACTATTGTCATGACCCGAACCGACGGGTCGCGAATGGTTCCCTACCTTGGCACCCTTATACCCACTCATCACATATAACCAGCGAAAACTTAAGAAAACTCATAATCTCATTACATAAAAATAGGCAAGCCGACAAGGCTGCCACTATATACAAAATTTTCCAAAACGAGTTACAACATATACAACCCACATGTATCCAAATACATATTTACCACTCACACCTGTTTACAGACCTCTAAGAGTTTGATAATGAAATGTGATGGGACAAGGTCCCACCGTCCCCCTGAATATACATAAGTCTGTACCAAAATGACAAGCTCCGGAATAATAGAGCTATCCCAAAAGCTGAGCAAAGATCTCAAGCTCGAGGATCATCAAACTGAGTACTTATACCTGCGGGCATGAACGCAGCCCCCCGAAGGGGGTCAGTACAACAAGATACCTAGTATGTAAACATGAAGTACAGTAAATAAGATCATAACTGTACAAAAGATGACAGGGACAAGTATGAAAATCAAATACCAGATCCCACCTTGCCATAATAAATAAGAGCCAATTGTACCTTGTATCACTGTACCACATTTATCTGCACTACCATTGTATCATCTGTACCATTGTACTATACTGCTTTATCAGCATCGTACTTTATAAAAATGAGAGTCAACTGTTCCTTTTAAAAATAGAGAATCAACTGTACCCTTCCTTTCTTTAAGTGAGAGTCATGTCAAAATCATGGGACGCCTGCCCATAGAGTCATCGTATCTATTTACATATAACGTATCCCGGACCTTTAGTGATGGACTCAGTGGAATCATGTAACTGTTTTCATATAACATATCCCGGCCCATTCTGGGACTCTGTGTCTTTTTACACATAATGTATCCCGTCCCATTATGGGACTCGATGTCTTTCCCGGCCCATTGTGGGACTCGGTTGTTATACCCCATAGTTCTGGCCACACGTGTAAGAGCGTGCGAAAGGGAGTAAGACTTAAAATTTTTGAAAGATAAGTTGACGGATTGTTTCGGACGGATTTTAGTCAACTTTGAGGCGGGTTATGACCCGGTATATTGAGAGTTCCTAAGTGTTTCAAAGGCCTAGGGTGTAGTTCGCTGAGTCTAGATTCCAACGCAACCAACCATTCGTCGATAGGACGTCAGAGTAGAAAGTTATGAGAGTTACAAGTTCAGTGCGCAGTCGGACAGAAATGTGTTTCGGACAAAGGCGACAGGGCCGCGGCGCCGGATCCAGGGCCGCGGCGCCGGGACAGCAGGGCCGCGGCACCGGAAGTTCAGAAAGGCTGCGGAGGTTTCAGCGCCGCGGCGCCGGAGGCGGGGCCGCGGCGCCGAGGCGGGATTTTTGGGCGGAAAAACTTAGGAAAGTCTGATTTCTCTTTTAAAAAGGCCATGGGAGGGTGACAAGTGTCCCCCCCCCCCCCATCTGATTTTTCTTGCATGCCTTATATTGACCAAGTCTTCAAGACTTGGTCATCTTTCAAACCTCTCCCTCTCTCTAAATTAGCTCCTCCTTCTCTCTACTTTTCCAAAGGAAATTCAAGCCTAAGAAAAATCTGAAAAGTTAAGAACAAGAAGGAAGCTTGTGGCTAGCTTGTTGGTGGTGTTCTTGGCAAGGAAGCTAGCAAAATATTTGGAATAAGTTTGGCTAAAACTTTAAGGTAACATTTCTTCCTTTAGAATTAGTTTCTAGTGTTGTATGTTAAGAAGAAAGAACTTGTGGTAGTAAATAATGCTCTTAGAGTCACTGCATGCAAGAAATGTGGTTTGGATATGAAAGAATTGGTTAAGAAGATATTATGAGCATGCTGTAGCCTAAAAACTACCTTAGAATTGTTAAGAGAATTGTTGTACCTAATGGGGCAGAATTTTACACACCCAAGTTTGGAGGTGTAATCCCCGTTAAAATGTTGGATTGTTGAGCCTTAAATGTGGCATTTGGATGTTAAATTCGGCCTTGAGAAAGGTGGCAAAGTATGTAGAAACAAAGGAAATGCCGCCCAATTTTCCATAGAATTTAGTGACTTTGAAATTGGATTATTCTACATTGAAATTAGAAGTTAATAAGGGTATCATGATTATTATAGGTTGATATATTGCTTGCGGTAGTTGAGCTTAGCAAGTGGATTAACCAAACAGGTATGTGGAAACTTTCTTATCTCTTGAGCATGAGTAGTTATAACTATATAGTACGGTAGACGTACGTGTTTTAAATGAAGTAAATCTTTTTGTTATACTTGACTTGTTTTAAGATAATGTCTAAGTTGGTTGGGTTAAGAAGTTAACCCGCTCGTTCTTGAGAAGTGGTTTATCCTAAACAAGGTAGACAAGGATTTCTTGACATAAAGAAGTATAAAGTACTTGGTGTGAAAGTATTGAGTATTGAATTATTCTAAAGATAAGAGGCTTGAAGTATTTTGAAAATGGTGTAAATTTGTTTGAAGTATAAGTCTCTTGGTTAGTGAAAGAACGAAATGGTTTATGAGGAGTTATAACGGCTTTATGGGAAGTTAGTTATAACGGCCTTATGAAAGGATAGGAATGTCTTAATTTCTAAAAGCATAAAGTTAGTATAACGGCTTTATGGGAAGTTGGTTATAATAACTTTATGGAAGGTTAAGAAAGTTGTCTATTTTGATTAATGAGCATAAGTTGTCTAGATTGTGAAAAATTGAAGTTACTTGCTTTACTAGCTTTATAAAAGGTTGATAAGAAGATATCTACTCTAAGTAAGATAAGTAAGGACAAATGATTTGATTTATGAAAGGCAAATTGATTTTAAGGCATCAATTGCCCAAAGGTTTTATGTGAAAAAGAGTCACTTTTAAAAGAGTTGAAGTATGTAGTACTTGGGTTAAATTCCCGGTTTTCTTTTATTAAAGATATGATTAAGTACCTTATGTAAACTAAAATGAGAGGGTATATGAACAAGACTAATAAGAAGTTATAAGTTTTCTCACTTATTTATGATTATGATATGATGACAGTTTGAGCTAGGGTAAGAGTATATCTGAGGGGCAAGCCCTAAGATCGTTATACCACCTTCTCCAGTGTAAGAGTATATCTGAGGGGTAAGTCCCCAAGATCGTTATACCATCTGCTTCAGGGACTAGTTCTCCATGAGGTCTACTGATGCAGGGTGGATCTGGTAGTTAGCCCTCGTACTTGCCCCGGTCAGAGATGTGATGCAGGGTGGATCTGGTAGCTGGCTTTCGTACTTGCCCCGGTCAGTGTTAGGGCGAAGTTGTGTGATGCAGGGTGGATCTGGTAGTTAGCCTGCGTACTTGCCGATCGTGATGTGGCCGAGGTGGATCTGGTAGCTGGCTATCGTACTTGCCCCGGTCAGCTTCGTGATTCAGGTAATTAGTATTGTTGGTACGGGTGGATCTGGTAGCTGGCTTTCGTACTTGCCCCGGTCAGTTGAGGATGCATGGTGGATCTGGTAGCTATGCCTTCGTACTTGCCTCGTACGGTTCTTATGATACAGGTGGGATCTAGTATTCATGTGTACTCCTTAGTGTTGTTATATCATATACTGCCGGCAGTGAGGAAGGAATTCCACGGGCATGATTGATATTATGGGCATGAGACCTATGGTTATATTTGAGTAATGACTTAGAGGGCGTGAGTCCCTGACTTGACATAGCTGCGTATATGTTGTATACTGTAGATTGGCCATCATACATGTCTCCTGCTTTATATATGCTATTATGACTTCATTACAGTATTTTCAGTTTCACATACTTGGTACCTGTTATCGACCTCGCCCGAAGTGCGTTCATCTGCGCAGGTCGAGATACGTAGCTTGCTGATCCGCACTCTTAGGATCACTGTTCAGTTCTTGGAAGGCTCCATCTCTCCGGAGGCTTTGTCTTTTTGGTATGATTCCCTGAGGTTATAGACTTTTGTACATTCAGGGGGTATGGCGGGGCCCTGTCCCGCCACAGTTGTTATTTCTAGAGGTCTGTAGTCACGTTTGTGGTTTGGGCTGTAAGAATAAGTTGTACTGTTTCACTTTCGATTAAGTTATTTTATGGAAGGCGGCCTTGTCGGTTGGCCAGTGATGTTTACCTTATTATAAGTTAGATGTTATGTATGTTCCGCTGCTATTCTCTGATGTATACCTGACAGGGTACCCCGGTAGGGTACCAGTCGCGGCCCCGAGGTCGGGTCGTGACATCGGTGTTCTTTTGCGCATAATGTATCCCGGCCCATTATGGGACTCGGTGTTCACACATAACATATCCCGGCCCATTTGTGGGAATCGATGTCTCACATAACATATCCCATTCCATTTATGGGACTCGATGTGATTATTTAATAACACTTGCACGAATAGCTATCATGAGCAACCTTGTGCAATTTAAATCATCTTTTGACTCTCAATAAAACCTTTAAAATGAACTTCCATTTTAGAAAAACCAAACCAAGGCACTCTCATATCATGTAACATTTAAAAACATCCTTTGGAAACTCAAGGCACTTATCACCTCTTTCCTTTTTTTGGGAAACACCAAAGTACTATCATATCATTAAGGATTAGGATCCCATAGAACTATGTACATTCGCCGTACACTTACTTCATATACACACGCCAAAAGAAGGAAGGATAGTTCACATACCTCTTGTTGTCTGTACCAACTCGATAATCTAAATTCATCTCGCTCCTCTGGCTAACATTATGAAAATATCTGAATGGTGATAACAGATCCTAATTGCCTAATTAATTCTTAATGGGCCGTGAGTAATTATTTCCTTAATAATGATCTTATCTAATCAGATGTGAACTAGCAAATGAAAATAACTTGGTTATATCTTAGTTTCTATGCAGATGACTTTCTACTAATTTAATATGATTGTTTGTCGATGCCTTTTTCATTTAACGCTGCAATGACTTATTTTAACACGTCTACTAATAACATACTTACTTGTTTATTAAACCAGTTTCAGCACTTAATACTTAACAATTCCTTTAAATAAGCAGAGTCAACTCGGCTCCCATGCTTACTAAAACTCTTATCAATATCTGTCTCATTCTTGATAAGGACCCAGAGACAACTTAGACATGCTTTCAGCATAGAATCAATAACATGAATACTCATTAACTTCAAAAGTAAAATAACTTTTAAAACAACACCACAATTATGGTTCATACGTAGAATATGCCAAAAGAAAGAATGAAGAGGTTCATATACCTTTTAGTCGAACTAACCAACTGAAGAAGTAGAATACGTCTCAATAAGCATTTCAACCTTATCTTTTAGCCAAAACAGTCCCAAGTTCTCGGACACCGCTTCACTTTGAACCACTTCTTCAAGTCACAACAACACACATGTACCCTCTACAAGCTTGTAATCATTTTACCTTCATGTCTTTCTTCCAAAAAGGTCATCTCCAAGCTTAGGGTTTCAAGACCATATTCTCGGCCAACACTGCAATCCCACTGTTTTGGTGTGTAAACTTGGTTTAGAACTTGGCTAAGGAACTTAATCTTAGAGAATAACTTAATCTTGTTCTTCTTGGCTATGGGGATTTTCGAAAACTTGAGAGGAAAGGAAGAGAGAAGAGGGTTTGGAGGATGAAGACAATTGTGATCCAAGTCTTGCAAGTCTTGGAGATATTTGTATATATAGCATAAGTGGAGGGACACGTGTCACCCTCTCATTCGCCCATAATTCCATACTTAGCCATATATTTTCGGACTTGGAAAATCCCGCCTCGGCACTGTGGTGCTGAAAACACTGTGGCCTCTCAGTACATTTGGCACCGCGGTCCTGCAGTGTTTCATCACATTGTTGTATCAAAAAACAAATTACATGGAGAAGATGTAAATATACTTCCATTTCAATCCTTCAAATCTTATTTCCTTACTTACGTTCTCACTCACATGCCCTGGAATTACAGGGTGTAACATTCTTCCCCCTTAGAAACATTCGTCCTCGAATGTTCGTCAATGGTCTCAAGCTATATAAATTTTGGCATAGTCCCCTTTAAATATACCTATCAACCTATACTTGTTAGTGTCAGCACCGCGATCCTATACGTCGGCGCCGCGGTGCCGGAATTCCTGCAACTCCTTTGAAGTTTCAGCACCGCGGTCTTGCATGTCGGAACCGCGGTGCTGTGCCTGAAATTCACAGCTCGCATTTTGATCACTTAATCTCTTCTTCTTCTACATGATCCAACAATACTCAGTAAACCTAAAGATGCCACACATGGCCACAATATTGTCGCGCCCATTTTCGACCGCGGCTTTATTTTCTAAACTCCTGCTTAAATAAAATGTTAGAAAATAAAAATAAAAATGCTAAATGCTAAAATGTTAAAAGGGTAAAGAGTATTAAAATATTAAAATGCTAAAGGTAGTGCTAGAATGCTAAAGGATTAATTTTAAAGTAAAGGGTGCTAAAAGTGCTAAAGGGTCGTTAGAATGCTAAGGGTTCGCGGAGTCGCCACCTAATTAGTTTGGGTGAATTAGGACACCTAAATGTTAACTAGTTTAAAGTAACATTAACTCCATTTAATGGTCTGTTAAACCTTAATGAGACTCTGGGTAAGGGTTCTTTACTAATCTAGAGGGAAGGGGTTAGGCACCCTCTAAGATCCGCTAACTCGCGGTTGTCCTGCCAAACCTAGGATAATTATTATATTAAAGAAACGCTTATTTTTTTTGAAAAATACTTTAAGTAAAAGGGGTGCTTTAAAAAAATGGGGAAATGCATAAAAGAATAATAAGGCTTGATTATAAAATACATGTGAGGTTATTTTTTTTTTTTTTTTGGATAAAAATATACATTTATAAGGGCATTGCAGAAATTGCATAAAAATACTTTATGAACCCGCGTATATGTTGCATTAGTTAAGGAAAGAATCGATTTTTGATAGAAAATGTATATTTAGACAAACACAAAGTGGACGTGGTATAGTTTATAAAAATACAGGTCTTGTTATAGGAAAGAGATTACTTTGAATTTGTGAGAAAAGATCATTCTTTGTTATGAGTTTTAAAAAAAAAAAATCGGAATCTAGGCATGTTTGACAACATTAAAATAACCAAACTAAGGGTGAATTTCCATCTTAAACTACCCTCCAAATCTACTAAAGTCTAATTACTACAAGTATACTAAATCCAACTGTTTCTCGCATTTCCATAATTGTATAGAGTTATACAATTTCATAACAAGAAGAATAAAATGACGAAATAAATAAAAAAAGAGTAAGGAGTTTAAGAGAAGTGACTAGGACGGATGAAGATATCATCCATACTATTTGTTTAGAAGTCTGAGCGGGAGAATGCAAGGAACCTAGGCGAGTCTTCGTTTGGCGAGAAATGCGGTGAGTCTCATATAAGACTCTTCGTTGCTCCCCGTGCGTTTCATGTAAAAATAAGAAGGAAAAGGATTAGTATACGTTCAAAGTTCATCAGAAGTAACAAATGAGCATTTTATCTTCAGCACATGATTCGAAACTAAGCATATATGAGGGATTAGATTATTAAGCCAACAAGTAATCAGGATGACGGAAGGTAGATTCAAAGGGCAAATTCTAGATTGCATTCAGGGTAAACGACAACACAGAGGGGGAAATCAAATGGGACAAACCCCAGATACATATAACATGATTCTTAGAATGATAAGAGTACTTGACAATGTATAGGGCATTGAGATTCATGTCTGCAAACCGATATAGAATACTAACATCAAGTCTTAACAAGACTCATTTCATTACTCAAGATAGCCTATTAGACTTTATTAGTACAACTAAATCGACCTATAGGATTAGGCAAAGAAAGATTAAGTTCTTATGTATCTAGACAAGACATAATAAGCATACAAACGAATCAAACAATGCTATACCACCAGGGATAAGGGGGATTCAGAGACATCTTATATGATTTGGATGACACAAGCATACTGGAGTAATCACAAATGGACAGATTCAGGTGCAATAAAAAAGGAAGCATACTTAATATATACCCAATTGGGTAATCAGATTCTGTGTGTACATCAGGCAACAGGGAGCACTAAGAACAACTATTTAGAGTGTGTCCTTTAAAAAATTCTAAGATGTGATTTGAACAAAACATGCCAGTTCCATATTTAAACCATCTGATTAGACTGATTTCTTGCCATAGGCCTAGCATGATACCTACGTGACTTAAACATACACCCTGGTCCATAAAACAGTGAAGAATGCATTCAAACATGTGAAGCCATTTGCGAGTTACATGGCCTTAGAAATCTTCCCCTACTCAAACTCTTTTTGCCCCCAAACAAATGCAATAGGTGACTTACACACCGACACCCATTTTGAGACATCTTAATGGTTGGCCAAGCATTTTAGACATTACCCAATGCAGATGCAGTCCTATAACAGCCATCAAACATGTATTTAGACTAAACGAGACTGTATATTAGCCTAAGATTCCCGACTAAAAATGCTTCAATAAATAATGCCCTGGACTCAAACAATAACCAAATCTGTACAATCAAGAGTGGTCAAGAACAGTCAACATTAGTTAAAACAGGTCCAGCAATCAACCCAATGAACACAAACAGTCGCAACCATCGGCTTAACACACACCTAACACTCGTTCGAAACACATGCTGCACACATTAACGTTAAACGAAATTCAAGACTATAAGGATAAAATATTACCTTCTCCGGGCAGCGAACCGGGGCAGCGTATCAAGTCGTCTAAGCCACTCGACGGGTTTGCTTAATGCAGTAGAAAGAAGGAAAGGTTTGCGAGAATCGTTGGCTATTAAGAGAGTTAGGTTTTCTGAATATTCGATTGGGTTGCGGTTCTGGATGCTGGTCTATGCTTCGTCGATGATACTGAAGGGTTCCTTCAGTATCCCTTGTGATTCTCGATTGATTTCTGAATTCTGCCCTCGTTGCTCTGACTGAGCTCTATTGGACTGCTCTCTGATTTTTTTTTTTTGCATGTAACAATGGCCTCACTTATATAGCCTACGTTTGAGTTCTAAAGTCGGTAAGCAATCAATGCGATTTCGTACTGATTCTTGGCGAGATTTGTGCTAATATTGGTGTTGATAATCTGGGGTTATTTCGTACCATATAGGGACGATTTGGGCTGCCTTTGCATGAGTAAGGAAGGTAATTTCTGATTTTCGCGATTTGAATAGATTGTGACGAGTTGCCATTTTCAGAAGATTTGGTTTTGGTTATGGTAAGAATACGTTGGTTGGGTGTACGTGGGTAAGGAAAATAGCCGATTCTCGAGAAATCCGGTGAGTGAGTGAGTCTTGTGGCGATTAGGCTTTAGGGTTCGTGGTCTGCGTCTCTTTTCTAAGGGCTATTGAAGAGGGAAGACGAGATGAGGGGAAAATATGTAGAAGGGGTATTGGGCTGCTGACTAAAGGGAAAGAGCGTGGGCTTGCGGGTGCGGGTTGACGGGTTGGGCTGCGTTAGTGGGCTGCGGGTTGCCTAAAGGGAGGGCTGATATTTTTTAGTTCAAGGGTTGGGTAGAAATTAGTTAGGTAGTTTTAATTAGGCTTTTAATTAGGTAGTGTTTAACTATTTAATTCTAGGCTTTTAATTAGTTAATTAAATTAATAAATTGTGCTCAAATTATTTAGGTGCTTTATTAGACTTATCATAAAAATAAAATGGGCGTGCCATTTATTAAGTGCTTTATTAAAATTATTACAAGAATAAAACGGACGTACTATTTAATTAATGCTTAATGCGGCGCTATTATTTAAAAACTTATTATTATGCAATATTGCGAAGTTAAATTAGATTATTTAAATGCTAAATGCAAGTATGATTTATTTTTTTTTTAAGAATTTTTTTTTTTTAAAACTTTTTTTTATAAATGCGACGCTATTAAAATGCATGTATTAGATTAAGATTGATTTTAAATTATAAATGACTATGACATTCTCTTGCGTATTAATAAATGCGGTTATGCTACTTGACACGACGTCATTGCTAAATTATTTATTTTATGCATTTATTAATAATTAAGAATCCTGACAGGGCTTAAAATTAATAAATGCGGGCGCGGGACTCTAAGTGCTTAAAACTCTACGTAAGACGCGATGTCATTAGTAAATTAATTATTTATGCCTGTATTTAATGTTTTATTCGCTGCATTTTATTATAAAAAATCATAAAAATTATTTTACAAAATTAGTGTAATTTCATAGTTAATGGCTGGACGGGAGGGTCAAAATTGGGTGTCAACAGATGTCCCTCTTTGTATGGAGATGATGGAAGAATCTTCGGACAAAGACGTTGACTCATAGCCAATTTTGTCTCGATCTTCAGAGTTGCAAAAATGTTGGGCAGGTAAACAAGGCTGACACAAAAATCAAAAACCGTCCCAGTGTCGAGTTATGACGACACTGGGTTACCATGGTCTAAACACCAAGGCGGGCTAACGCGGACTCAAAGCTGTCCCAGTGTCGAGTTATGACGACACTGGGCTACCATGGTCAGAACACCAAGGCGGGCTAACGCGGGCTTAAAGATGTCCCAGTGTCGAGTTATGATGACCTTTGGGCTATGGTCAAAAAGTAAAAGAATATAACTAGCTTGAACACAGGGTGTCTTGCTATGGCTTGTGGTCTTTGGGTTCTATGGTGATGTGGAAGCGAGTGGGCCCGGCGGCAGGCGCTACGCGATCGTTGGGAAGGTTGGCCCGGCAGTTGCCGGTTATTTGTAGAGAAAATCCACGTTGTGCTCCTGCTCCTGCATGCTAAGACTTGAACAAACGGTTAGTGCATAACTGCTAAGGCCAAAAATAATTTTAAAACAATGTAACTGTGGATAGAAAAGGTTATCCTGCAAAATGTGATGACTGCTGTGTTGATGCGATGCTGCAAATGTTGTGATTTCGCCCTTGCACGGACGTGTTGCGATTGTGAATGCGGACACGTCGTCCTTGCTGCAATTGCCCCCTGTGGACTAAAGCTCAAAAAGAGTTAGTGCATAACTGCTAAGACAGAATAATAAAGCATGCGTGAGAAATGCAATTTCGGGAGTATAGGAATCGTCCCTGCGTGATATGCTGATGATGGTGTCATTTTCGGACTTGCTGTGCTGATAACGTCGTTGCCTGGACGTGTTGCTGCTGGCGTCGTTGCATAGACGCAATGCTGATGGTGTCGTTGCCTGGACACAATGCTGATAACGTCGTTGCCTGGACGTGTTGCTGCTGGCGTCGTTGCGTAGACGCAATGCTGATGGTGTCGTTGCCTTGACATAATCGCGTCGCGTCGTTACTGGGCGTGTTCTTCTTTGGCGTCGTTGCGTGACGCAATCTTGATGGTGTCGTTGCTTGGACACAATCGCGATAACGTCGTTACTGGGCGTGTTCTTCTTTGGCGTCGTTGCGTGACGCAATCGCGATGGCGTCGTTACTGGGCGTGTTCTTCTTTGGCGTCGTTGCGTGACGCACGCGATGGTGTCGTTGCACGGACACAATGCTCATGCGTCGTTACTGGGCGTGTTCTTCTTTGGCGTCGTTGCGTGAAGCGCAATCGCGATGATGTCGTTACTGGACACAATCACGGATAATGTCGTTGCTGGACATGTTGCCATCTGGCGTCGTTGCGTGAAGCGCAATCTTTGAGTGTCGTTGCACTGGACCTGATGTTGATAACGTCGTTGCACTGGGCGTGTGTTCTTTCTGGTGTCGTTGCACGGACCGCGATCTTTGAATACGTCGTTACTGGGCGTATTCTTTGAGGGCGTTGTTGCGTGAAGCGCAATCTTGATGGCGTCGTTACTGGGCGTGTTCTTCTTTGGCGTCGTTGCGTGAAGCGCAATCTTGATGGTGTCGTTGCACTGGACACAATCTTTGTAACGTCGTTGTATGCGGGCGTGGCTGCTGCTCCTGTAGAATAAATGTTCCTGCAAGCTGAGCTTGAGAAAACGTTAGTGCGTACCTGTTTAAACAAAATGATAAGCATATAGGATATGTGCACTTTTATGGGTAGAGATGTCGTCCCTAATACTCCAGATGAATACTGAGATATTGTCCTTGCACGGATATGCTAGATGTCGCAGCTGACGAATTGCCCTGATGCCTTCGTTGGGTGCGATGCCCTGGTCGCAAATTTGACTTTATGCCCACGCCGGTGTGCTAGACTTTGTCGCGCGTTTTGAACTTTGGATTGTGGATTGTTGTTGCCCCCTTCTGCTGCTGCTTTTTGCTGCTTCCGCCAATGTGAAGAGACTTTTTCGCCGTATTTTCTGCTTTGGCTATTGCGCTTTCTGCTTCTGTTAACATGAAAAAACCTGCGCTCAAAGAAAATTTGTGAGTTTTTGGGGGGGGGTCGATTCGTATCTGACTTTGCCGCCTTGTCCCTTGATGTCCGCGTGCCTGGCCTGTTTGGGTTTGCAACCCCTGTCTGACCTCTTTGAGATGTTTAG
The DNA here is from genome assembly GCA_029844215.1 of Przewalskia tangutica. Classification (NCBI taxonomy): domain Eukaryota; kingdom Viridiplantae; phylum Streptophyta; class Magnoliopsida; order Solanales; family Solanaceae; genus Przewalskia; species Przewalskia tangutica. The sequence goes on from CM056723.1 coordinate 22,056,371, forward strand.
TAGTGCCCCAAAAGCATTTTCCAAAAATGAAATGTTTTCATGAAGTATGCACAAAACATCTTTAGAAATAAACATTTATATGACATGCGTAAAAAATGTAAAAGCCTCGTCTAATTTGCCGAATATGACATGTATTTCGACCAAGCGAACATCTTTTGGAATCCTTGTTATTGCCTTCCTCACGGTCGCCAGCGTCTCAATTTCAATGTGTGTCGCGGGCGGAACTTAACTTCGTGATGAATTGCTCATATCGCCTTTGGAATAACCCAAACCCCTTTTGTTGCCTGTAGACAAATGGGAAGATTCCTAACGGTGTGACCGAAGCCGATTTAGGCCGCCTACGTATCCCCATGAGGGAATCAGGTCATGACGTAGTTCATTACAAGCGAAATTGGGTAAAATTTTAAAAAGTGGGACCGAAGCCGATATGGCCGCCTACGTATCCGCCAAGGGAATCAGGTCATGACGTAGTTCAGATTACAAGTAAAAGGCTTTTGATTTGCAGCGGCGAGACCCTATATGGGTTCTATGCATATCCCACCGAGGGAATGCAGCTTCTACAATATAAAGGGGATTACACGAAAGACAAATACTCCTAGACGTAATATCTCTTCACTGCATCTGCGTTGATAGCCTTGGGCCATACCTCGCCATCCATCTCAGCCAAGATTAGGGCCCCTCCACTTAATACTCGATGGACCATGTAGGGCCGCGCGATTAGTGCGAACTTTCCTTTAGCTTCAATTTGATTCGGAAATATGCGTTTCAAAACCAATTGTCCCGGTTTGAATAACCTTGGCCTTACTTTCTTGTTAAAAGCTCTAGCCATTCTGCTTTGATATAGCTGCCCATGACAGACTGCATTCAACCTTTTCTCGTCAATCAACATCAACTGCTCATAACGATCTTGTATCCACTCGGCTTCGCTCGGCTTCGGCTTCTTGGATGATTCTCAACGATGGTATTTCCACCTCTGCTGGTAGCACGGCTTCTGTTCCATACACCAAAAGATACGGCGTTGCCCCGGTAGAAGTTCGGATCGTGGTGCGATAACCCAAAAGCGCAAAAGGCAAATTCTCGTGCCAATGTTTGTAGTTGCTGATCATCTTGCGCAATATCCTCTTGATGTTCTTGTTGGCTGCTTCTACTGCTCCATTCATCTGAGGTCGGTACGGAGTGGAATTACGGTGAGTGATCTTGAAATTTCCACATATCTCACGCATCAAATTACTGTTGAGATTGGTTCCGTTATCGGTTACAATTGATTCGGGAACCCCAAATCGGCAAATGATGTTGTTGCGAACGAAGTCGACCACCACCTTTTTCGTCACTGATCTGTGTGATGACGCTTCTACCCATTTAGTGAAATAGTCAATTGCTACGAGGATGAATCTGTGCCCATTTGAAGCAACGGGTTCGATGGGGCCGATGACATCCATGCCCCAAGCTGCGAACGGCCAAGGAGAACTTGTCACATTAAGCTCACTTGGAGGCACTCGAATCAAATCTCCATGAATCTGGCATTGTCGACATTTCTGCACAAAGCGAATACAATCTGTTTCCATCGTCATCCAAAAATAACCTGCTCGCAGAATCTTTTTCGCCAAAGTGAAGCCGTTCATATGAGGTCCGCACGTCCCTCCGTGTATCTCTTCTACTAGCTTGCCTGCCTCTTGAGCATCGACACATCTCAATAAGCCCAGATCCGAGTCGCTCGGTACCACAATTTCCCCATTCAAAAAGAAATGATTTGCTAGTCTTCGAAGTGTCTTCTTCTGGATGTTGGTTATGCCTTCTGGATATTCTCCTGCTTTGAGGTACCTTTTGATGTCATGGTACCATGGATTGCCGTCTGTTTCCTCGTCTATATGGGAGCAATAAGCCGGCTGCTCCAGCACACTCACTGTGATTGGATCGATGTAATTCTTGTCCGGATGCTGAATCATGGAGGATAAGGTTGCCAATGCGTCAGCGAATTCGTTCTGGATCCTCGGAACATGCCTAAATTCTATGTGGCTGAACCTCTTCGTAATTCCTTCACGCAAAGCGGTAGGAAGTATCTTCATATTCTTGGTTGCCCATTCACTGTGCACGATGGATCGATGAAGTCTGAATCGCCTATGACCAGCAACTCTTGTATGTCCATATCTACGGCCATTCTGAGCCCCAATATGCAAGCTTCATATTCCGCCATATTGTTGGTGCATGGAAACCTGAGCTTCGCGGAAATCGGATAATGCTGACCTGTTTCTGAAACCAAAACTGCTCCAATGCCGACTCCTTTGAAATTTGCCGCTCCATCGAAAAACATCCTCCAACCTGGGTAATCCTCTGAGATATCTTCTCCGACAAACAATACCTCTTCATCAGGAAAATAGGTTCGAAGGGGCTCGTACTCCTCATCGACTGGGTTCTCGGCAAGATGATCAGCTAATGCCTGTCCTTTTACGGCTCTCTGCGTGACGTAGACGATGTCAAACTCGCTCAACATAATTTGCCATTTTGCTAGTTTTCCGGTGGGCATGGGCTTCTGAAGGATATACTTAAGCGGATCCATCCTCGAAATAAGATAAGTAGTGTATGCTGATAGATAATGCCTGAACTTAGGCGACCAGTTAATGCGACAAATGCGTTCGGCCAGTATAACGAGCTTCATATGCGTGAACTTCTTACTCAAATAGTATATGGCACATTCCTTTTTCCTGTTTCATCGTGTTGCCCAACACGCGTCCGAAAGCATTTTCTAACACGGACAAATAGAGTAGCAAAGGTCTTCCGGTTGGAGGTACTAGGCGGCGGATTAGACAGGTATTCTTTGATTCTGTCAAAAGCCTGTTGGCAATCTGTTGTCCACTTGGTAGCTGCATCCTTTTTCAATAATTTGAATATCGGCTCGCATATCACGGTAGACTGGGCTATGAACCTGCTGATGTAGTTGAGGCGACCAAGGAAACTCATCACGTCCTTTTTGCTTTTCGGAGGAGGTAATTCTTGGATGGCTTTTATTTTCGAGGGGTCTAGCTCAATCCCTCTCCTGCTCACTATAAAACCCAACAGCTTCCTGCGGGCAAATCGCACTTTGCGAGATTGACTTCAAGTTATACTGTCTTAGTCGTTGGAAAAATTTCTTCAAGTTTGCCAAATGGTCCTCCGCTTTTCGCGATTTGATGATGACGTCGTCCACATAGACCTCAATTTCTTTATGAATCATGTCATGGAAGATGGTGGTCATGGCTCTCATGTAGGTGGCGCCTGCGTTCTTGAGACCGAACGGCATAACTCGATAATAGTACACCCCCCACGGGGTAGTGAATGCTGTCTTTTCTGCGTCCTCTTCTGCCATAAGGATCTGATGATAGCCAGCAAAGCAATCGACGAACGACTGTAGTTCATGCTTCGCACAATTATCGATGAGTATATGGATGTTTGGAAGAGGAAAGTCATCCTTGGTGGCTCTGTTGAGGTCTGTAATCACGCAGACTCGGACCTTTCCATCTTTCTTCTTTCTGGCACGATATTTGCTAACCAAGTAGGATACTTTGCAACTCGAATTACCTTTGCCTCAACTGTTTAGACACCTCTTCTTTGACCTTCAAACTCGTATGCGGTTTGATCTTTCTCGGCCTTTGTTTCTGGGAAACAAGATGGTTCAATAGGTAGCTTTGTGTGCGGCGATGTATGCGTACTCAAACTGGCGTGTCCTCATATGACCAAGCAAACACATGATTGTCTTGTTTGAGAGCTCAATTAATTCTTCCTTCTGTGTGACGTTTAGGTGGGCGCTGACTCTAGTCTCTTTCACGGTTCCCTCATCGCCTAAGTTTATTAACTCTGTTTCTTCCAAATTTGGTTTAGGCCTATTCTCAAAGTTTTCCAGCTCTTGGCTAAGTTCTGACTGCGGACATTCCTCTTGTTCCTCGGGGTTATGCTCGTCATTTGAACTTTGTTCGTTGGTCTCATTACATGTCATATTCGTGTTATCAACAGGTTTATTAGTATGATCGCTGAAAGAAAAATGCTTAAAGAATTTAATTTTAACACAAACAAAATCTTTTAAAAAGCTGCAAAAATGTCCTGGAATTTATGAAAAAATTGCGAGATTAAAAACATATTAAGAATCATAAATGCATGTCTGTTTTCTTTCTAGATAAAAAAGGTCACACTGCTAGAACTAATCATAAATTCTACCAAGCTTCTCGGACGGTCAGGACAGGGGTGCAAGTCCAATTATTCAGGCTGTATCCATGCTCTGCATCCCAAATGGTGAGCTCCTCCTTGTGATCTCCTGCGATCATGCAACAATCTGCCTCATCATCACCTATGAGCAGTTACGGAACCTCTCGCAAGATCATCCGGTCATCTTCTCTCGACATCTGGATGGTGTAGGCTTTGACGAATAGTGACTCGAGGCGGAATGGGCGCGAGCGAGGAATGTATCCTTCTTCCGAGGTTCGTGGTCACCAAATCCTTGAAGTGGGTGGTACCCCAAACCAAAAGTGTCTCTCTTCCCAAATAAGCTGGATAGGCTCGTGATCCCCTTCATGCGACTCAAGACCTCTGCGGGCTCGTATCCATTTCTTAACATTTCCTTGGCCATTTTGAAGAACGTGGCATTTGCGATGGCGGACCCTACTTGCTCTCTTGATCTCATTAATATGAAAAACCGAACCATCCGACTGTTTCACGTCTTCTATGACAGGGATTGCATAATCAGTGTTGATGCTCCCCTTTTATCTCCAAATACTACCACTTCACTGTGATTCCATATAAACTTTGAAATCGATGCAAGGTGGGCGGATCGCACGGCCTCGTGGATCCACGGCCTTCCTATCAACGAAGTTGTAACATGTAGCAATATCAATATTTGAAATTCCACAACGAATTCGCAGTCCGATCGCGGTGTGAGGTCCATTCGCGCCGACCCTCTATGGACTCGTCGAAACCTTTGACTCGATATGACTTTCACGAATTTTCTTACGATGCCCGCCAATTTCAACAATGTCGTCATGGGACAAATGTTGACGGCTGAGCCTCCATCAATCAGCACTGTTGAAACAATCTTGTCTGCGACTTGGATGGTGATATTCAATGCAAGGTTGTGTCTGACGCCCTCAGCGGGTAACTCATCATCGTGAAAGGTGATTCTGCGGGCCTCTAGTACCTGTCCGACCAAAGCTGCCAAGTTCGTCATTGTACCCTCGAACGTATGCATCCTTCAACACCTCCATCAATGCGATCTGTGTGGCGAGAATGCATTAACAATGAAAGTAGAAATATGCGAGGTTTTCTTTAACTGCTCTACGACGGAATACTCTTTAGTGGGCATCTTCCTCCAAAATTCCTCGACTTCAGCCTCTGTCACGGGCTTCTTTTGCGGTGCCTCCTTGGCTGCCTCTATAGGTGTGTAATACCTCCCTGACCTGGTTATACCCGCAGCGGTGACTTCTATGACCCGCTTCCCACTTTCTCCGCGATCCATCTTGATCGGTGGCCCCTTCCCGGGCGCCTGAATAACTGTGATTGAACCTTTATGTCTCGGCGGTGCCCTTTCCAACTCAAATACTGCTTTCTTTCGAGGATTGGTGGCAGGGGCGACGAAAGCAGAAGGTTCGACTCTTCCCTCACTTCGAACTGATCGGATGGTTCCCTCCAAGTTGTATTCCTCATCAAGGGCTATCAAGTGCACATTGGCGTTGCCGTGGTTTGGCAAGGGATTATCATGCACGTTTGGGCGGGATCCTTGGTGTATTACTCTTTCTTTGATCAACTCTTCGATTTTGTCCCTGAGGGTGTAGCAACTTCCGGTGTCATGCCCTGGGCTATCAGAGTGATACGCACAACGCTTATTCTCATCATACCATCTTGGGATAGGGCTGGGAATCCTCCCCGAATTGGTTGGATCAAACTGCGGCTCATGATCTTTCGTATATCCGGGGTATGGGTTCGGCCCGGTGGGAGTGCGGGTTACGGATGGTTTTCCTTCAAAATTCGCATTTAGTGCAGGCGCGTTGGGTGCTCATGTTGTTGGCGGGCTTGATGGGCGGGTTGTGAAATTTGGATAAATGGGTGCTTGGGAGCGTTATATATGGGTGTGTGTGGTAGTGGGGTGTGGGGCAGGTGTATAGTGAGGTGTGAAGTTTTGGTTGCTGGTGTGGTAGTATGGGGTTTGATAGGGTGGGTTCTGGTATGTTATGAATGCTTCGGGTTTGCGTTCTTGTACAAACATGGAAGGGGAAACTGTCTCCTTCTTCCTTGAAGTACCCCCGATCGTCCCTGACTGAATCGCCTTATTGGTTGCCTGCAATGCCGCGGTCGTAATCCTGCCGGTTTAATACCTTAACCTGAAGTCACCCATTCTGACGACCTCTGCAAAATTTCGGCCGATGACGCTTATCATCCGCTCATAATAGGTTGCATCCTTCAAAGATTGTACAAATAGTGTGGTCATCTCACTCTCCACCATGGGTGGTTGTACCTTTGCTGCCTCTGAACGCCACCTCATGGCGTACTCCCTGAAAGTCTCCGTAGATTTCTTTTCCAACTTCATTAGATAGAACATCGCCCACACGGTTTACGTGTTGAATCGAACCGCTCCACAAAGTCTTGGGCAATGCATTCCAACTATGCCATTTACGCGGATCCTGGCTAGTGTACCAATCTATTGCCTCGCCGGTTAAGCTTCGAATGAACAACTTCATGATGGCCATTGGGTTCTTCCTACCGATTAACTTGTCGCAATATGATCTCAAGTGTGCGAGGATTTCCCTTCCCATCAAATAAATCGAACTTGGCACCTTATATCCCATGGCGGTTCCACATCGGATGCATGCAAAGATCTTCATAATCTAGTCGCCGTGACCTTTATCCGATCGCGTGCCACACCGCTTCTTCGGTGTGAATCTCTCGGCCACGTCATCGTCCATTTTGGCTCGGACTTCCCTTTCCATTTCTTCGTAATGATCCACTTCTTGGTGAAGCGCGGGGGCGGTAAAGGTTGGGTTTACATTGTGTAAGTTAGGTATGCGGGTGGTTTCTTGAGTGGTAGTGGGTATGGTGCGTGGGCATTGGTTGGCTTGGCGATTAGGGTGATTATGGTGAAGTGAGTAGGCGGAGGCGGAGGTACGTGGGCGATGGGAGGATCATTTTGAAGGTGAGGTTGATGATTGGCGGGCGGCGATTGGGTCGATGGCGCGGCCTTTGTGGGAGTTTTGGGGATATGTGGTGGTGGAGGTCGATGCAGGGTGGTGCGTGAGATAGTGGCCCTTTGCTCGCATGGGGTATTCAAAGCGATGGATAGGTTGGTCGATTCGTAGCCTCTCCATCTCAACTGCATATCGACAATCATTGCGGCGGTGAGTAATACATTCTTCCTGACTGGTGATATTCCTCCCTTCTGAAGTTTCTGTTTCGCTGACAGGAACAATTCCCAAACCATTCGGCTCAGACGCCCCTGAGCCAGTCATATCGTCATTTCTTGCCTTGGATCTGGTGAAGTGTGGATGCTCCGACATTGTTGAGTCAAATACGAACCGACCTTTGGGGAAGATGATAAATCTTTCTAAAAATGCAACAAACAGCGTTAGCATAAGAACATAATTTGCAATTATGTAGCAGATATATTGCACACAACACATCCAAACGTTTCCTAATATGCAAGGGGGGGGCCTCTTTTTGCCAGAGGTAGGCCTAAACGTCATATATGCGATAATGATGGATTGGTCCGAGCCATCGGAGAAATGCTTTTATTGGGACTGAAAATAATTAAATTGCAACAATGAAATGTTAAAACTAAAGATCTGTTCCTAATGTTATATTGTGCTGTTGGCGAATGTGGCGGTGGTGTTGCTAGGCCCTGCTCCTGCATCTTTCAAATATTGCATGATGTTTTGAAGTTGGTCCCACGGAACGGTGTTGTTCCCTAATCTGCACACTTTTACCCAATTGGTCATGTCGATATCCTCGAAACCTTGCTTGCCTTTGGGGCTTGGACTGCTACAATCTTCCTTGAACCATGCACAGTATTCAGGCGTACCTCCTGCTTGTTCGTATTTGACATCTATTTTCTCAACGTTGTTCCATTCTTCAAGGATTTGCTTCTTTCTGGGGAAAGTGCAATTTGCCCCAAACGCGACCTCTGAATCCTTCATATACGATTGGGCGGGATTACATTCTTGACCAAACTGGCGGAGTACACGCAACGGAGCATATGGCTGAAGTCCCCTTAATCCGATGAGCTCGATGTAATAACGGTCCTTGCTCCTTACATAGGCTTTGTTGATACGGGATAGCAGTGGGTACCTCCATTGCACTTGGTTGCTAGTGCGGGATGCCAGAAATTCATACCAATCCCTAGTACCGACGGGTGAAACAAACCGCTTCATCCTGTCGTAAAAACTTACAATCCTATAATCATTGCTAAAACAAATGTCTGTCATATTCGATCGCTGATAAAAGTGTTCCATGGCCCACATCTGTAAGATGAGATTGCATCCTCAAGAAAGCTGGTTTCCGCCACTTGCATTTTCCTAGAGCTCGAAATATCTCAGCTAGAATCATGGGAACCAAAGTAAGTTGCGTGCCATTAATGCCTTCAAAAACCATCCGGGTCACAGAACATATGCAAGTACTGATCCGTCCATGTTCAAGGGGAAACACTAGAGTGCCTAATAGAGCAACGGTGAATGCGGTATGTCGTCTAGTTTTCCATTGTCCCAAACTGCAAGAAAACTCCTTTCGGAATGACTGATAGCTATCTTGGCGACCATATCTCTCGTACAGATAATCTAGGGAAACCCAATTGTTCTCGAAGCAACGGAGTTCCTTTGTGTTTTTTAGGCCCATGTAATGCAAGAATCTCTTTCCAGATTGATTATAAGGGATGATTTGCCCTCTGTCTTGGTAAGCTAGGCTCGTGAAGTAGTTGATCTCCTCCAACGTGGGGGTGAGTTCGAAGTCTCGAAACCTGAACACTGCCTTATCCGGATCCCAGAACTGAATTAAGGCCCTAACTATATGTTGATCCGGAGCGATGTCAAACAAAGCCGTGAGACAACCTAATTTGCTTCTGATAATCATTTTACTGCTGCCGTCGAAATTCTCCCACCAAACCTTTAGCTTTGTCGGAACACCGCTTACCATTCTGACCTCCGGGATTATTGGAATACTGCTCATCCTATACATAAATAGAAGTAAAATGCAAAAATTTCCCAATGTTAGCATGTCACGTTGGGCTCGGATTCGTCCATTAATATCACGTAGCACATAATATGTTGTTGGTCGTTGGGTCGTGAGAAACCCTTCGACAATTGGGCGGGCCTCCTAATTGTGGTGTCGATACCAAGGACCGACCCACCTAAGGTAAATGCATGCATGACTTAGTATGAAGGGTGGTATAGCTCTATCCTAAGTTGCTAAGATTTGGCTTTTCTAGGCGCTTGAGTTCGAGCGGACAACTCGAGTGAGAAGGCTACGCGGCCACGGTTAGGCCAGGGCACTCCACGTATATTACCAACTCTCCTAAATTTGGATTTTGAAGAAAGAATTTTGCTGATGCACCCAGCGCACCTCGCATGTAGTGTGTGATTGTGTGAATTTTCCAGAGTGGAAGAAATATGAGCGGAATGCCAGTTTAAGGAAAGCAGTAAAGCAGGTAGCAATCAAAAATAAATAAAACAAAATACAACACACAAAAATTAAATGCCAAAGTAATTGCCAAATAATTATCCTAGATCTGTTGTGGTTAAGAACCTAAATTCCCCAGCGGAGTCGCCATTTCTGTCGCGCCCATTTTCGACCGCGGCTTTATTTTCTAAACTCCTGCTTAAATAAAATGTTAGAAAATAAAAATAAAAATGCTAAATGCTAAAATGTTAAAAGGGTAAAGAGTATTAAAATATTAAAATGCTAAAGGTAGTGCTAGAATGCTAAAGGATTAATTTTAAAGTAAAGGGTGCTAAAAGTGCTAAAGGGTCGTTAGAATGCTAAGGGTTCGCGGAGTCGCCACCTAATTAGTTTGGGTGAATTAGGACACCTAAATGTTAACTAGTTTAAAGTAACATTAACTTCATTTAATGGTCTGTTAAACCTTAATGAGACTCTAGGTAAGGGTTCTTTACTAATCTAGAGGGAAGGGGTTAGGCACCCTCTAAGATCCGCTAACTCGCGGTTGTCCTGCCAAACCTAGGATAATTATTATATTAAAGAAACGCTTATTTTTTTTGAAAAATACTTTAAGTAAAAGGGGTGCTTTAAAAAAATGGGGAAATGCATAAAAGAATAATAAGGCTTGATTATAAAATACATGTGAGGTTATTTTTTTTTTTTTTTGGATAAAAATATACATTTATAAGGGCATTGCAGAAATTGCATAAAAATACTTTATGAACCCGCGTATATGTTGCATTAGTTAAGGAAAGAATCGATTTTTGATAGAAAATGTATATTTAGACAAACACAAAGTGGACGTGGTATAGTTTATAAAAATACAGGTCTTGTTATAGGAAAGAGATTACTTTGAATTTGTGAGAAAAGATCATTCTTTGTTATGAGTTTTAAAAAAAAAAATCGGAATCTAGGCATGTTTGACAACATTAAAATAACCAAACTAAGGGTGAATTTCCATCTTAAACTACCCTCCAAATCTACTAAAGTCTAATTACTACAAGTATACTAAATCCAACTGTTCTACGCATTTCCATAATTGTATAGAGTTATACAATTTCATAACAAGAAGAATAAAATGACGAAATAAATAAAAAAAAGAGTAAGGAGTTTAAGAGAAGTGACTAGGACGGATGAAGATATCATCCCGCCCTATTTGTTTAGAAGTCCTGAGGCAGGAGAATGCAAGGAACCTAGACGCGAGTCTTCGTTTGGCGAGAAATGCGGTGAGTCTCATATAAGACTCTTCGTTGCTCCCCGTGCGTTTCATGTAAAAATAAGAAGGAAAAGGATTAGTATACGTTCAAAGTTCATCAGAAGTAACAAATGAGCATTTTATCTTCAGCACATGATTCGAAACTAAGCATATATGAGGGATTAGATTATTAAGCCAACAAGTAATCAGGATGACGGAAGGTAGATTCAAAGGGCAAATTCTAGATTGCATTCAGGGTAAACGACAACACAGAGGGGGAAATCAAATGGGACAAACCCCAGATACATATAACATGATTCTTAGAATGATAAGAGTACTTGACAATGTATAGGGCATTGAGATTCATGTCTGCAAACCGATATAGAATACTAACATCAAGTCTTAACAAGACTCATTTCATTACTCAAGATAGCCTATTAGACTTTATTAGTACAACTAAATCGACCTATAGGATTAGGCAAAGAAAGATTAAGTTCTTATGTATCTAGACAAGACATAATAAGCATACAAACGAATCAAACAATGCTATACCACCAGGGATAAGGGGGATTCAGAGACATCTTATATGATTTGGATGACACAAGCATACTGGAGTAATCACAAATGGACAGATTCAGGTGCAATAAAAAAGGAAGCATACTTAATATATACCCAATTGGGTAATCAGATTCTGTGTGTACATCAGGCAACAGGGAGCACTAAGAACAACTATTTAGAGTGTGTCCTTTAAAAAATTCTAAGATGTGATTTGAACAAAACATGCCAGTTCCATATTTAAACCATCTGATTAGACTGATTTCTTGCCATAGGCCTAGCATGATACCTACGTGACTTAAACATACACCCTGGTCCATAAAACAGTGAAGAATGCATTCAAACATGTGAAGCCATTTGCGAGTTACATGGCCTTAGAAATCTTCCCCTACTCAAACTCTTTTTGCCCCCAAACAAATGCAATAGGTGACTTACACACCGACACCCATTTTGAGACATCTTAATGGTTGGCCAAGCATTTTAGACATTACCCAATGCAGATGCAGTCCTATAACAGCCATCAAACATGTATTTAGACTAAACGAGACTGTATATTAGCCTAAGATTCCCGACTAAAAATGCTTCAATAAATAATGCCCTGGACTCAAACAATAACCAAATCTGTACAATCAAGAGTGGTCAGAAAGCGATCAACATTAGTTAAAGCAGTCCAAAGAATCAACCCAATGAACACAAACAGTCGCAACCATCGGCTTAACACACACCTAACACTCGTTCGAAACACATGCTGCACACATTAACGTTAAACGAAATTCAAGACTATAAGGATAAAATATTACCTTCTCCGGGCAGCGAACCGGGGCAGCGTATCAAGTCGTCTAAGCCACTCGACGGGTTTGCTTAATGCAGTAGAAAGAAGGAAAGGTTTGCGAGAATCGTTGGCTATTAAGAGAGTTAGGTTTTCTGAATATTCGATTGGGTTGCGGTTCTGGATGCTGGTCTATGCTTCGTCGATGATACTGAAGGGTTCCTTCAGTATCCCTTGTGATTCTCGATTGATTTCTGAATTCTGCCCTCGTTGCTCTGACTGAGCTCTATTGGACTGCTCTCCCCTTTTCTTTTTTTTTTGCATGTAACAATGGCCTCACTTATATAGCCTACGTTTGAGTTCTAAAGTCGGTAAGCAATCAATGCGATTTCGTACTGATTCTTGGCGAGATTTGTGCTAATATTGGTGTTGATAATCTGGGGTTATTTCGTACCATATAGGGACGATTTGGGCTGCCTTTGCATGAGTAAGGAAGGTAATTTCTGATTTTCGCGATTTGAATAGATTGTGACGAGTTGCCATTTTCAGAAGATTTGGTTTTGGTTATGGTAAGAATACGTTGGTTGGGTGTACGTGGGTAAGGAAAATAGCCGGATTCTCAGGCGAGAAATCCGGCTGGGTGAGGGGTGAGGTGCTGGCGGCGATTAGGCTTTAGGGTTCGTGGTCTGCGTCTCTTTTCTAAGGGCTATTGAAGAGGGAAGACGAGATGAGGGGAAAATATGTAGAAGGGGTATTGGGCTGCTGACTAAAGGGAAAGAGCGTGGGCTTGCGGGTGCGGGTTGACGGGTTGGGCTGCGTTAGTGGGCTGCGGGTTGCCTAAAGGGAGGGCTGATGGGCTGATATTTTTTAGTTCAAGGGTTGGGTAGAAATTAGTTAGGTAGTTTTAATTAGGCTTTTAATTAGGTAGTGTTTAACTATTTAATTCTAGGCTTTTAATTAGTTAATTAAATTAATAAATTGTGCTCAAATTATTTAGGTGCTTTATTAGACTTATCATAAAAATAAAATGGGCGTGCCATTTATTAAGTGCTTTATTAAAATTATTACAAGAATAAAACGGACGTACTATTTAATTAATGCTTAATGCGGCGCTATTATTTAAAAACTTATTATTATGCAATATTGCGAAGTTAAATTAGATTATTTAAATGCTAAATGCAAGTATGATTTATTTTTTTTTAAGATTTTTTTTTTTTTAAAACTTTTTTTTATAAATGCGACGCTATTAAAATGCATGTATTAGATTAAGATTGATTTTAAATTATAAATGACTATGACATTCTCTTGCGTATTAATAAATGCGGTTATGCTACTTGACACGACGTCATTGCTAAATTATTTATTTTATGCATTTATTAATAATTAAGAATCCTGACAGGGCTTAAAATTAATAAATGCGGGCGCGGGACTCTAAGTGCTTAAAACTCTACGTAAGACGCGATGTCATTAGTAAATTAATTATTTATGCCTGTATTTAATGTTTTATTCGCTGCATTTTATTATAAAAAATCATAAAAATTATTTTACAAAATTAGTGTAATTTCATAGTTAATGGCTGGACGGGAGGGTCAAAATTGGGTGTCAACAAATATCACACATGGTCTCATTCATCAATCAAAATAGTCAAGTAGGGATTGGAATTACCTATAGGCATCAGACACAAGTGAGGATACTTCTCCTTCGCCTCACTACTCGTAATTATAAACAACTTCAAATGTGAATTTTTCAATCCTCCAACATAAATTCCTTCAAAGATCTTATTTTCAGTTTCAATATTATCTCCAACTTTAACAACACAAGTGGTTTATACTCAAACCAAGAAATCATCATAACTAATATACTTCACGTATACTATGTACTTTAACCAAGATCACCTATAAAATATTTTACTCAAGAAGGCCTTGTATATCTAAGGGCTCAACGATTATCAAATATTCTAAGATCCTTAAACATTCCATGTCTCAAGCTTACATTATCTCTCCCCGTATACAGGTAAGATAGCTCCTCATAATCTCAAAATCATGTTGTCTTAACCATAAGAACCCTAATTACTCCATACAAATATCATTCGTACTTATAACTTAAGCATACAACACAGCTTAATCTAACAACATGGTATTTCATTAAGTCAATTTCAACATGATATTTTAAGAGTTCATCATTGTTTCAGACAGCTTATCACCTCCTAATTGCTCCAAATTAGCACATATATAAAGCCTTGATGTGGATTCATAACACGGTTTCATACCTCCCAAGACATTATCAAAGCTTAACCAACTCATGATAACCTATAATCGTTTCAGGCAACATACACATGGCCCTAATAAATATGTTCCTCTAGATGTACATCATCATCATACCAACTATATAACTATTTTACCAACCTGTATACAAAGTCCATATATTCCCCTTCTGGGCTGCTGTCGCTTTCTTTGGAGGCATAGCTGCAACCACAATAATACGTTAGGGAGGGACTGCCCTGACAACATAGCTCTATCGCATGATCTTAGAGTGAGCAAAATATAAACCAATCCTAAATGCACTGTAGCCTCATGTTTATGGGTGTGGTGCACAACACACTGATAACCAAGACTCTACTGCACACGGTCTGTAGATATTCCGAGGACTAACTGCTCTGATACAACTTTTGTCACGATCCGAACCGACGGGCCGCGACTGGTGCCCTACCTGGGCACCCTTATACCCACACATCACATATAACCAGCGGAAACTTAAGAAAACTCACAATCTCATAACATAAAAACAGGCAAGCTGAAAAGGCTACCACTATATACAAAATTTTCCAAAACGAGTTACAACATATACAACCCACATGTATCCAAATACATATTTACCACTCACACCTGTCTACAGACCTCTAAGAGTTTGATAATGAAATGTGACGGAACAAGGCCCCGCCGTATCCCTGAATATACATAAATCTGTACCAGAATGACAAGCTCCGGAATAATGGAGCTATCCCAAAAGCTGAGCAAAGATCCTAAGCTCGAGGATCATCAAACTGAGTACTTATACCTGCTGACGTGAACGCAGCCCCCCGAAGGGGGTCAGTACAACAAGGTATCAAGTATGTAAACATGAAGTACAGTAAATAAGATCATAATTGTACAAAAGATGACAGGGACAAGTATGAAAATGAAATACCAGATCCCATCGTGCCATAATAAATAAGAGTTAACTGTACCTTGTATCACTGTACTACTGTACCACTGTACCATTGTACCATTGTACCACTGTATCACTGTACCACTGTACTTTATAAAAATGAGAGTCAACTGTGCCTTTTAAAAATAGAGAATCAATTGTACACTTCCTTTCTTTAAGTAAGAGTCATGTCAAAATTATGGGACGTCTGCCCATAGAGTCATCATATTTATTTACATATAACGTATCCCGGCCCTTTAGTGAGGGACTCGGTGGAATCATATAACTGTTTGCATATAACATATCCCGACCCATTATGGGACTCGATGTCTTTTTACACATAATGTATCCCGGTCCATTGTGGGGCTCGGTGTCTTTTTACACATGACGTATCCCAGCCCATTGTGGGACTCGGTTTTCACACATAACATATCCCGGCCCATTTGTGGTACTCGGTGTCTCACATAACATATCCCGACCTATTTGTGGGACTCGGTGTGATGGAATAATAATACTTGCACGAATAGCTATCATGAGCAACCTTGTGTAATTTAAATCATCTTTTGACTCTCAATAAAACCTTTAAAATGAACTTCCATTTTAGAAAAACCAAACCAAGGCACTCTCATATCATGTAACATTTAAAAACATCCTTTGGAAACTCAAGACACTTATCACCTCTTTCCTTTTTTTGGAAAACACCAAAGTACTATTATATCATTAAGGATTATGATCCCATTGAACTATGTATGTCCGCCGTACACTTACTTCATATACACACGCCAAAAGAAGAAAGGATAGTTCACATACCTCTTGTTGTCTATACCAACTCGATAATCTAAATTCATCTCGCTCCTCTGGCTAACATTATGAAAATATCTGAATGGTGATAATAGATCCTAATTGCCTAATTAATTCTTAAATGGGCCGTGAGTAATTATCTCCTTAATAATGATCTTATCTAATCAACTGTGAACTAGCAAATGAAAGTAACTTGGTTATATCTTAGTTTCTATGCAGATGGCTTTCTACTCATTTAATATGATTGTTTGTCAATGCCTTTTTCATTTAACGCTGTAATGGCTTATTTTAACATGTCTACTAATAACATACTTACTTGTTTATTAAACCAGGTTCATCACTTAATACTTAACAATTCCTTTAAATAAGCAGAGTCAACTCGGCTCCCATGCTTACTAAAACTCTAATCAACACATGTCTCATTCTTGATAAGGACCCAGGGACAACTTAGACATGCTTTCAGCATAGAATCAATAACATGAATACTTCTTAACTTCAAGAGTAGAATAACTTTTAAAACAATACCACAATTATGGTTCATACGTAGAATATGCCAAAAGAAAGAAGGAAGAGGTTCACATATCTTTTAGTCGAACTAACCAACTCAAGAAGTAGAATACGTCTCAATAAGCACTTCAACCTTATCTTTTAGCCAAAACAGTCCCAAGTTCTCGGTCACCGCTTCACTTTGTACCACTTCTTTAAGTCACAGCAACACACATGTACCCTCTACAAGCTTGTAATCATCTTACCTTCATATCTTTCTTCCAAAAAAGTTCATCTCCAAGCTTAGGGTTTCAAGACCATATTCTCGGCCAACTCTGCAACCCCATTGTTTTGGTGTGTAAACTTGGTTTAGAACTTGGCTAAGGAACTTAATCTTGGAGAATAACTTAATCTTGTTCTTCTTGGCTATGGGGATTTTCGAAAATTTGAGAGGAAAGGAAGATAGAAGAGGGTTTGGAGGATGAAGACAATTGTGATCCAAGTCTTGCAAGACTTGGAGATATTTGTATATGTAGCACAAGTGGAGGGACACGTGTCACCCTCTCATTCTCCCATAATTCCATACTTAGCCATATATTTTCGAACTTGGAAAAATCCCGCCTCGGCGGTAGTCTTTGCCGAATGGCATGATCTTTGAAATAACTCTGACCTCTCGATGCATTTTAGCGCTGCGGTCCTGCGATGGGCACCATGATCTTTGCAGTGTTTCATCACATTGTTGTATCAAAAAAAATTCCATGTAGAAGATGTAAATATATTTCCCTTCCAATCCTTCAAATCTTATTTTCTTACTTAATGTCGCGCCCATTTTTAACCTCGGGGTCTGAACGGTATTGCAACGTTTCTCTTTGGCGCGGTTCCCTGGATAGAGCAAAAATGCTTGTATTGAGGAGTCGTCACCTAATTAGTTAAGTGAATTAGGACACTTGAACTATTGCATTAAAAATACTGCAATTGATCTCCATTTAATGGTCTGCGAAATTAATGAGATTCTGGATGAGGGTTCTTTATTATCCTAAAGGGAAGGGGTTAGGCATCCTTTAAGATCCGCTAACTTGCGGCTATCCGATCAAACCTAGGTTAATTATTTATTGACTTTTTATTCTACCTATTCTAAGCAGTTTTCATAATTTACAATTACAATGGAATACAATACAGAATAGTAAAACTAAAATCAAATAAAACTCCGGACTTCTTTTTTAGCCCTTTTTAGGCCTTCTGCACAATATGCATCTCCGGGTACCTGCATTAACACTTAGTAAAAGTGTTAGTAATAGAATGAATAATTCTAAAGTAATGACAAGAATTAATAAATAAAACCCGTCTTTTGTACATGGGAAGCCTTGGAAATCAGACGGAGATTCCTTCATCGGCCAATGTAGTATCATGTTCAAAATCAGTAAATATCAACAGTGTAACAATATGTTCAAAATCAGCTTAATAATAAATAAAAGAGCAGAATCTCAAAATCAGCCCGACACAGTCAAAATCTGCCCGAAACCAGCGAGAATCAGTGACAAAACCAACACAACAGTAGCTCGCCGAAAACAGTTCAAAATAATACAAAACCAGTTAAAGGCAAAAAATGTCAAAACAGTCCCAAACGGTAGCATTTCAGCGATTCACCGGAAACAGTAAAGTTTCACAGCAACAGTAGAGTTCGCCGGAAATTACAGAGTGTCGCCGAAGCAAAACTCCAGCATGTTATCAAAACAGCCCGCCAACAACAAATATAACAACCAAAATAAAGTCGACTGAGGGTCGCCAGAGTTTTCGAACTCCGGCGAGATGCCCAAAAATTAAAAAAATAAAATCAGATTAGCCAAACAACCAACACAAACATAAGAGAATCAGATACAACGGGCATTGCCGGAGTTCAAACTCCGGACGATCTCAACAGAACAAAACGGGGAGTTCGGCGGGAATGGGGGTGATGGTGGTTCGCTGGTTCAGGGTAGTGGTGGTTCACCGGAAATGAGAGAGCAGTGGTGTGGGTATGTGTTTATGCTGGTGGGTAGATGTTGACGGTTCGCCGGAGCTTCAAGCTCCGGCGATGGGGCTGATGGAGTGCGTGTGTGTGGGGGTGAGGTTTGAAGTGAGAAGGAGTAGGAAGATGAAGTGAGAAGGAGTGGGAGTATATATTGCGACTGAGTTGATGATGGGTGAAGCAAAAATGAAGAGGGGAAGGGATTATAGGGGTGTGCGGCGCTGAAGGTTCAAAAATGGTCCGGATGAAATGAAGGTGTAATGTTTGTTTTATAGGGGGTTTTAGGTTAGGTTTTGGAGGAAAGGATGAAATGTGGGTTTTGATTTTAGGGGAGAAAATAAAAAGGTGTATGATTAAGATAAAATAAAAGGGTGTTGGGATGAAATAATAAATAAAAAAAAGTATTGGATTGGACTGATCCCAATTGAGCTTCAGACTGGACTGATTTGATAAAACTACAAAAAGTGTTTATTATTTAAAATAAAAATTATTTAAAAAATGCAAAATTATTAAAATGCAAATGCCAATGCAATAATAATAATAATACAATATTTAAGAAATGTTCAATGCCTAATTAAAAGTAAAAATGGGATGCCAGTTAATTATTTAAAGAGATGCAAACATTATTAAAATAAAACGACGGTGTAATAATAATATAAACATAATATTAACAAAGACATAAGGCTTAATTTAAAATAAAAAGATGCAATGCCATTTTGTGAAAAAATAAACATAGCATATTATGTAAAAAATGCAAAAAATGATGATTAAAATGTGGTGTCCTAAAATGCTTAAAATTACAAGAAATGACTAAAAGATGGGTCAAATTGGGTGTCAACAGCTTGTCCCTCTTTGACCGAAAACGATGAAAGAATTTTCGGACAAAGACGTTGATTTATAGTCAATTTTATCTTCATCGTCAGAATTAAAACAAAGATCAAGAAAATGAATTGGCAAAAAGCTGATGCAGATTCAAAATTTTGTCTCAGTGTCGAATTATGATAACACTGGGTCGTTGTGATGCCAAAATATAAAGCAAAGCTGATGCAGATTTAAAATTTATCCCAGTGTCGAATTATGAGGACACTAGGTTGTTGTAATGCTAAAAATTAAGGACGGACGAATGCTGATTCAAAAATTTATCCCAGTATCAATCTTGATGACACTGGGTTACAGTTGTGATGGGATGCTGAAAAAGACATGATGTTTGTTTCCTGAAATGCCTCTAGGATGTTTAATCCCGAGGTCAAAAATACAAGAGGTGTTTATTCCTCGTGCTGACAAAAGGCAGGGTGTTTATTCCCTGAAATGCCTCTAGGGTGTTTGTTTCCGAGGTCCAAATGCAAAAGGTGTTTGTAGATGCTGATGGCGTCATTGCCTAGACGCGATGCAGATGTTCGTCGTTTCATAGATGAAATATGGATGAAGCTGTTGCATAGGCTTAAATGAAATGGCGTCGTTGTACAGACGTGATGCAGATGCTCGTCGTTGTATAGACAAAACATGGATGAAGCCGTCGCATAGGCTTAAATGAAAAGACGTCGTTGCATAGACGCGATGCAGATGTTCGTCATTGCATAGGCTTAAATGAAATGACGTCGTTGCATAGACGCGATGCAGATGTTTGTCGTTGCATAGACGAAACATAGATGAAGCCGTTGAATATGCTTAAATGAAAATGTGTCATTGCTTAGACGCGATGCAGATGTTCGTCGTTGCATAGACGAAACATAGATGAAGTCATTGCATAGGCTTAAATGAAAAGGTATCGTTGCATAAATGCGATACAGATGCTCGTCGTTGCATAGACGAAACATAGATGAAGCTGTTGCATAGGCTTACATGAAATGACGTCGTTGCATAGACGCGATGCAGATGTTCGTCGTTGCATAGACGAAACATGATGAAGTCGTTGCATATGCTTAGATGAAAGGGTGTCATTGCATAGACGCGATGCAGATGTTCGTCGTTGCACAGACGAAACATCTATGAAGTTGTTGCATAGGCTCAAATGAAATGGCGTCGTTGCATAGACGTGATGCAGATGTTCGTCATTGCATAGACAAAACATAGATGAAGCTGTTGCATAGGCTCATATGAAATGACGTCGTTGCATAGACTCGATGTAAATGCTCGTCGTTGCATAGATGAAACATGATGAAGTTGTTGCATAGGCTTAGATGAAATGGCATCGTTGCATAGATGTGATGCAGATGCTCGTCGTTGTATAGACGAAACATGATGAAGTCGTTGCATAGGCTTAGATGAAATGACGTCGTTTCATAGACGCGATGCAGATGCTCGTCGTTGCATAGACGAAACATGATGAAGCCGTTGCATGGGCTTAGATGAAAGGGCATCATTGCATAGACGCGATGCAGATGTTCGTCGTTGAACAGATGAAATATCTATGAAGTCATTTCATAGACTTACATGAAATGGCGTCGTTGCACAGACGCGATGCAGATGTTCGTCGTTGCACAGACGAAATATAGATGAAGCCATTGGATAGGCTTAAAATGAAATGGTGTCGTTGCACAGACGCGATGCAGATGTTCGTCGCTGCACAAATGAAACATTGATGGAGCCATTGCATAGACTTAAATGAAATGACATCGTTGCACAAACGCGATGCAGATATTCGTCGTTGCATAGACAAAATATGGATGGAGTTATTTTATAGACGTACCTGCTTTGTGATCCATCTAGGTTGAAATGACGTCGTTTCAGAGACGTTGTGCGTTTGTGACCCGCCTGGGTTGAAATAATGTTGAAGTTTTTACAAACCCAATTTGGATGAAGAATGAAGAGTTAATGCATGGATATATGTAATGTAAAAAATGAATAGGTGAGGATTAGAATATGACCCTGTGAGTCGAAGTACCGTCTTTGTACGGACATAATGCAGTTGGGACCCTGTAGGTCAAGATGATGCTTTTGTACAGATGCCCAACATGAATGTGAATTTAGGGGTGTACAAATTTGGACCGGATCGGACCGGACCGGTAGATTCCGGTGCGGTCCCGGTCCTTCAAAATGAGGGATTCCGGTTTTCCGGTCCGGGTAGGGTAAAAACCAAAATTTTCCGGTCCGGACTGGAATGGACCGGAATCCAGCCCAATTTTTTTTTTAAAATTTAATAATTTTCGTTCTAGCCCAAAACTCCTTGAGGCCTTGATTGGTTGACCATTCTCTCCTAATATTTTTCCCTTCACGCCTTAATCCCTCATTTCATTCCATATCTACAAACCTTATTTCCTCTCCATAAACCCTCCCCTTCACATCGTGATTCGTGACATCCTATTACCGCCAAGAACCCCTAACTCCCAAGAACCCACTGCCACTAATCCTCCACACCCTCCCCTGCACATCTTGACATCCCCATCTCGCCCGTCGACCATACCCTGCCCTGCTGTGTCATCACTCACCGCCAGTGCGCCACCCCCGACTCTTCCCTGTTGCGTCACCACTCGCCAGTCGACCATACAACTCCGGTGACTGTTGTCCCGCCACAACGGACTCTTATTCTTGTAATGTAAGAAGCTTAATTATTTTACTCTATTTTCTGTGATTTGATGTTATTAATTAATGTAGTCTGTTATCTGTAGCCATGCTGCAAGTGTAGCCTTGATATTTATTTTTGTCGAATCTGAATGCAGTGTATTTTTGTCGAATCCGAATACAGTGTATTTTTGTCGAATATGAATACAATGTTTATTTTTGTCGAATCTGAATGCAGTGTCTATTTGGCTATTGAAATGGATAATTTGATCCTCACATCACATATATTGTTCATGTTTATTGTAGTCTTGATATTTATTTTTGTCGAATCTGAATGCATTGTATTTTTATCGAATCTGAATACAGTCTATTTTTGTCGAATCTGAATACAGTGTCTATTTTTGTCGAATCTGAATGCAGTGTCTATTTGGCTATTGAAATGGATAATTCGATCCTCACATCACATATATTGTAGATGGAAAGCTCTCAATCCAAAAGAGAATCTAGCTATTCTTCGGAAACTATACAAACACTATCGGAAGCGGAGATTGAGCAATTGCGCAAGTCCTTACCTCCGGATAAGAAGTTAAAAGAGGGAAGATTATATCAGTTTAGAACAAAAACTAAGAGGAAAGACACTTATTGGGACTATTACATCGACTACATTGAGGATGGGAAACTACGAGCTGAATGTAAGTTCTGTGATAAAACTTTTGTTGCTGATTCAAATGTTAATGGTGCAAAAAATGTTAAAAATCATTCGGAAAAATGTCTTGGTGTTCCTGCAAATAAACATAAGGGTAAAAGAAACAATCTGAATTATCTTTTGAGAAAGAAACTGATACTGGGACTGGGACTGGGAAATTAAAGTATGGGATTGTTAACTTAAAAGATATGAGGGAAGCCCTAGTTCATATGATCATTGTTGATGAGCTTCCATTTAAACATGTGGAAAAACCTGGCTTTAAACACTTAATGCAAGTTGCATGCCCTAGTTTTATCATTCCATCTCGTGTTACCATTGCTCGTGATTGTTTGCAACTTTTTTATAGCGAAAAAGAAAAGTTGAAAGAGATGTTTAAGAGTTGTCAAAGAATTTATGTGACCATTGATACTTGGACATCAATTCAAAGGATTAACTATATGTGCCTCACGGCTCACTTCATTGATAATGATTGGAAATTAAATAAAAAGATAATTAATTTTTGTCCAATATCTAGTCATAAAGGTGAGGCCATTGGAAAAGCAGTTGAGGCGTGCTTAGAATATTGGGGCATTGAGGATAAATTATTTACCGTCACAGTTGATAATGTTAGCTCTAATGATGTAGCTTGTGCACACTTAAGAAGAATGGTTCAAAGAACTGGTTGCATTAGTGATGACAAATATATTCATATTAGATGCATTGCTTATATCATCAATCTTATTGTGTGGGACGACATTAAAGAGCATGGTGTGTGCATTGATAGAGTTAGAAATGCTGTGAAGTATATTAAGAATTCACCCGCAAGAATAGTTAGGTTCAAAGAACTTGTGCAAAAAACTAATATAGACAGCAAGTGTTTGTTGTCTTTTGATGTCCCCACGCGTTGGAACTCAACATACACCATGTTGGATACGGCTTTAAAATTTCAGTGTGTTTTTAGTGGGATATCTCTTCCATGTGGAGTGGATTTGAAGGACAATGAAAGGCCTCCTCAATGCGATGATTGGAAAAAAGTAGAGAGGTTGGTTCACTTTTTGAAGGGATTTTATACTTTGACTCGTCGCATCTCTGGTTCACTTTATGTGACAAGTAATAAAGGATTATTTGAGATTGCCACAATGTATGACATGTTGAATAAATGGAAAAAAAATTTGGATTCGGATTTCCAAAATATGGCAATTGCAATGAGAAAAAAGTTTGACAAATATTGGGGGAATGTGGAGAAAATGAATATGTTTATTTATGTTGCCTCTATTCTTGATCCTCACTCTAAGTTGTTAGTTTTTGAATTGACTCTAACCGATATATATGGAAAAGAAAAGGGAATGAAACTTTGCAATGAAGTGAAGAAGTTCACTTACAAATTATTTGATGAATATAGATTGTTGTATTCTTCTTGTTTTCCTCCAAGTGTGCTAAATGTAGATCCTATGTCAATTGATTTGGATGGCAATGTAGAAGGGTGTGACGAATACATGAAAAAATTAAAAGATAGAGCAAAAAGATTAAATGGGTCAAGTGGACATGTGATTAGTGAGTTAGATAGGTATATAAATGAATAACTAGGGGCGGAGGAAGAAGAAATGGATGCATTATCTTGGTGGAGTAGTAATGGACATCGTTATCTGATTCTTTCACTCATGGCACGTGACATACTAGCCATCCCATTATCCACCGTTGCATCGGAATCTGCTTTTAGTGCGGGTGGTCGTCATCTAGATCCATTTCAGAGTTCTTTGACTCCTAAGGTAATGCCTCTTTATTTTAAAATTTATTCATTTCAACTTATAACTCTATTCCAATGTAACTTTAATGTATTATGTTGCGATTTTTTTAAAGATGGTTCAAGCTCTAATTTTCACACAAGATTGGCTTAGAGCAAAGGGAGTGTCGATTGTAGATGTTGAAGAAAATTTGAAAGATTTGGAGAAAATTGAAAAAGGTAATGTTATTATTATAACTCTTCTAATTATTTTTTAAAATATGCATGAATTCTAATGTTTGACATTATTTATCTATCTTTTTTCTTTATTGTTATATCTAGATGTGCAATGTGATGATATGGATGATGAAATCGTTTTTGTGAACTCGTTGGTGTGATTGAAGTTAGAACTACTAGTCTAGTTGCTGTTTGTTTATGTTGTGTGTTGGTATTTGTGTCTTTGCTTGTTACTTTCTTTGTGTGATGTGTGTTGCGTCTTTCTTTGCCTTCTTTGGTTGTTGGTTGTTGTTTCTTTGGTTCTTTTGCTTGCACTTGCACTTGTTGCCTTCTTTGGTCTTCTTTGAATCTTTGTCAACTGCACTTGTTGGTTGCTGCATTTGTTGGTTGTTGCTTCCACTTGCTGGTTGCTGGCTTGCTGCTGTTGGCAAAAGCAATTTTTTTTTATCTAATTTGTACTATTGAGTTAATTCAAGAGTCTAGACAATTATACAATATTAAAGTTTTGATCTTTTAATTCATTTATTAGCAATGATAATGTAAATTAGTAAAATTAATTTTGTAAAGAAACATAGATAATGTAAAATAGTAAAATTAGTTTTGTAAAGAAGCATTGATAATGTAAAATTAGTAATATAACATATTAGGATTAAAAATTGCATTAAAAAAAAAACAGGTCCAACCGGTCCAAAACCCGGACCGGACCGGAATTTTTCGGTCCAGATCGGGACCGGACCAGTCCGAAAAAAAACAGGATTCCGGTTCGGTCCATTCCGGTCCGGTCCGGTTTTGGATCGGTGTACACCCCTAAATGTGATCCTCAAAATATGCCCCAGTTTCTGCTATATGAGGATGCTGAACTTTCAACTGGCCAAGGTTGAGTCTTGATGTTATCAGGTGGCACATTTTAGTTCAAGCATGGACGCAAAGCTAATGCGGGGACTTAGGAGAAGCACAATGAATATATGAGAATGCAACCCTTCAAAATGCCCCAGTTTCTGATGTATGAATATGCTAAATTTTTAACTGGGCAGAGCCAAAACTTGCAACATGATTAACTGATTTATTAAGGCGATCATACCAGTATATATTTTTTTCCTTCCATCAAACATGGATGAAAAGCTCATGCAGGGATATATGTGATGTGCAATGGATAGATGAGAACGTGACCCTAAAAAATGCCCCAGTTTTGGTATGTGAGGATAACAGACTCCTCACTGGACAAAATCAAGTTATGTCTGACCGCTCCATCAAGGTGATCAGATGAGCTTATTTTGTTATGTGCAAAACAAAAGAAAAAGATTTCAAATGGTGTGACCGAAGCCGATGTGGCTGCCTACGTATCCCGCCGAGGGAATCAGGTCAAGACGTAGTTCATGCTAAGCAAAAACATGGATTTTTTATGATTTTCAAACGATATAGGACCGAAGCCAATGCGGCCGCCTACGTATCTCGTCGAGGGAATCAGGTCAAGACGTAGTTCGTGATGCAAAAAATAGAGATTTTAATATGCATTTTTTTTGTTTTCTGGAAAGAAAAATGAAAATACAGAATCACGTTTTGACTTCAGTTGGTACCAACAATTAGTATTATGCATAGGGATTCCTGTTATTTGCTTTCAGTCTAACCGCGACTGACTTCGAGGTAATTCATACAACTTCAGATGGTACCTCAGACATACTAAGTATCGACACACTTGCTTGCAGCCAAGGTTTCGAACTAAACGTAATCTCATGTTTCAAATGTCCTCACTGAAAGAAAGTCTCATTTCTCACATATATTCCAGTATTTTGAATTTTGGGACGTTTAGAGAAGTACGCTCACACTCAAAAGGATGTTCAATGCATGCAATTGTGATACCATAGGCTTGACCGTCATGTAAGTATCCACTAATGTGAGAACCCTCAATATAAGATCATGTAGGGCTTGTCACGGGCTTGTAATGTAGGTTTGGGGGGAAGGGATGGATATCATTAGGGTAAAAAATGACTAATCCTTTCTCGAGCGCTGGACTACATCTGTGCTTGATATTTGTGTGTTTTAATGCTGACCTGCTTTCTTTTTTTGTTTATTTTGTCCCAGTTCTTTGTACTGACTTCTTTTTGCCCCCTTTTTTTCAGAATTATTTTCTCTTTTTTTTTTCTTGATATTGTCGGGGCTTTTGATTTCTTCTTTTTGTGAAGTCGTCCTTTATGTTTCTTTTTCTTTTTCCTTTTGACAACTTTTGTCTTTGAAAATTTCAACTCGAATTTTGTCAGTAATATGCACATTTCCCAATGCGCTCCAAAAAGTCGGGCCAAGAGAGTGATAGTGCGCGTACGCACTCAGAAAGAGTATAGGCTTATTATGTGGTTATCAAAGAACAGTCTATAGGCTCAAAGGGGGTGTACTACAGATAATGCTATTTGGTAGGCTGAAAAGGCTCAAACGGATCAAATAAAGCCTACAATCATTTCCTACACCAAGTGTTACTCAGGATTTCGCCTCAACAAATAGTCGGGCCAAGTTCTAGATCACAATGCAATGTAAATGAACTTATTCTAAAACTCACCACACAGTGCACATGAAATGATGAGGTTGGTTTCGTTCTTATCTTAGAAGCATGCAAGAATATCATTACAGGTGTGAGTGAGATGTATCAAAAGAATCTATGGTTTACCACGAAGTCAACTCATACTGATTATTACTCGTTCTTTCATATGCACACCCCTAACTGTGTTGGTATCAACCAAGTCAGACAATGATACTAAAGAAATTGTTTTTGTATTTTTGAATAACATTTTTTTGTATTTTTGAATAAAATAATAATTAATTTTTTTTATATTTTCTGAATAAAGGGTACCGAACCCGAATAGGGCTGCCTACGTATCACGCCGAGGGAATCAGGTGCGCGTAGTTCATTCAGATTGGTTATAAAATGTATGCTTTAAAAAAAATCCATGATAGAATAGCAGTAGTAAAGATGTGCAAAACAAATGATTGTCCACTGTGAGACAAATGCAAAGTAAAATGAATGTAATGAAAAAAAAATGAATGCCCGAAATATGATGAATGAGATGCATGAGTGAGCAAAATATGCTTCTTTATTTATTTTTTATTTTTTATGGCGCCGAACCCAAGATGGGTTGCCTACATATCACACCGTGTGGTGAGAATCAGACACGCGTAGTTCGGGAACTGAGTAGAAGGATTTTTTTTTTGGTGTCGCACCCAAGATGGGTTACCTACGTATCACACCGTATGGTGCGAATCAGACACGCGTAGTTCGGCAGGATATGTTGTGCAATGTATGATATGAATGTATTATGTAATTAAAGCTAAACATATCAATTGAATTTGCAAATATGTATAAAAATACAAAGGTATAGAAAAACTCAAAGCGATGCCTCGTTGAATCTGGTAGTGGCTGATTTCTTTCAGTCAACATAACTCCCGTTAATTCTGTGATTTGATTTATTTATTTTTTTGTTTATTTTTTACAACCGCCCTCAACTGCTTGCGAGAAAGGTCTTCCTGCAAAAAAAAATATGACAAATGGGTGAGAGTAGGCAAGTCACAAAAATAATAAAGCATAAGGGCGTGACAATATAGTCAAAGACTCCCCTGATTGGTTCGACCGGACGAGTGGTTGATGATAAACAAAGTCCAAGTCACACTGTTCAAGAGCGATTTACGCAGTGAAAGTCCTGATTGCAATGTAACAGCAAAAAAGTGCAAAATGCAAATGCTCGTGTCCGGAGTTACAAAAAGGGTAATTATTGCTTTAAAAAATATGTACAGAGTTGCTAGCGATAAATAATAGTAAACAAAAACATGCAAATCAAGCGCGCGCCCTAATATGCTTGGGACCTCTCTTATGCCAGAGGTGGACCTAAACGCCAAATATGCGAGATTATGATAAACAGGTCCAAGCCATTAAACTGCAATGTTTTGTTGGAAATGGCGACCAAATGACGGTGCACTTTTTCCAATTTCGGCATGTTATGATTAAGCTTGGATCCGTCTATCATTATCACGCTACACATAACATGCAGATTGGTCATTGAGTTGTGAAACCCGTTGATCCGTTTTGGTGGATTTCTTAATTGTGGAGACGATACCAAGGACCGACCCACCTAAGGTAAATGCATGCATGACTTAAAAATAAGGGTGGTATAGCTCTATCTTAAGTTTTTTAAGATTTGGCTTACTAGACGCAAGGTTCCCGAGCGGACACTTGAGTGAGAAGGCTACGCGGCCACCGGTTGCACCGGACACTCCACGTATATTGCCAACTCTCTTAAATTTGGGTTTTATGAAAGAAATTTGCTGATGCACAAAGCGCACCTCGCGTGTAGTGTGTGATAGTGTGAATTTCCGTAAGGGAATAAATATGAACAAAATGTCAATTTAAGGAAAGCAGTAAAAGAGAGTAGCAGTTAAAACAGTTAATTACAAAATTAAAAGTACACAATTTAAAATATTTACAACAAAAAGCAGTATAAAGCGCAATATTAAATTAAAATGAGTTTGTTGTGGTTAAGAACCTGATATCTCCAGTGGAGTCGTCATGCTGTCACGCCCATTTTTGACCTCGGGGTCTGAACAGTATTGCAACGTTGCTCTTTGGCACGGTTCCCTAGATAGAGCAAAAATGCTTGTATTGAGGAGTCGTCACCTAATTAGTTAAGTGAATTAGGACACTTGAACTATTGCAATAAAAATACTGCAATTGATCTCCATTTAATGGTCTGCGAAATTAATGACATTCTGGATCAAGGTTCTTTATTATCCTAAAGGGAAGAGGTTAGACATCCTTTAAGATCCGCTAACTTGCGGCTATCCGATCAAACCTAAGTTAATTATTTATTGGCTTTTTATTCTACCTATTCTAAGCAGTTTTCATAATTTACAATTACAATGGAATGCAATACAAAATAGTAAAACTAAAATCAAATAAAACTCCGGGACATCTTTTTTAGTCCTTTTTAGGCCTTCTGCACAAGATGCATCTCCGAGTACCTGCATTAACACTTAGTAAAAGTGTTAGTGTTAGAATGAATAATAAAACCAAAATAAAACCCGTCTTTTGTACAGGGGAGACCTTGAAAATCAGACGGATATTCCTTCATCGGCCAATGTAGTATCATGTTCAAAATCAGTAAATACCAACAGTGTAACAATATGTTCAAAATCAGCTTAATAAATAAATAAAAGGGCAGAATCTCAAAATCAGGCCGACATAGTCAAAATCTGTCCGAAACCAGCGAGAATCAGTGACAAAACCAACACAACAGTAGCTCGCTGAAAACAGTTCAAAATAATACAAAACCAGTTAAAGGCAAAAATGTCAAAACAGTCCCAAACTGTAGCATTTCAGCGATTCGCCAGAAACAGTAAAGTTTCACAACAACAGTAGAGTCGCCGGAAATTACAGATCGTCGCCGAATCAAAACTCCAGCGTGTTATCAAAACAGCCCGCCAACAACAAATATTACCAAAATAAAGTCGACAGTGGGTCACCGGAGTTTTCGAACTCCGGTGAGATGCCCAAAAATAAAAAAATAAAATCAGATTAGCCAAACAACCAACACAACCATAAGAGAATCAGACACAACGGACATTGCCGGAGTTCAAACTTCGGACGATTTCAACAGCACAAAACGGGGAGTTCGGCGGGAATGGGGGTGATGGTGGTTCGCTGGTTCAGGGTAGTGGTGGATCGCCGAAAATGAGAGAGAGCAGTGGTGTGGGTGTGTGTTTATGCTGGTGGGTAGATGTTGACGGTTCACCGGAGCTTGAAGCTCCGGTGATGGGGCTGCTGGAGTGCGTGTGTGGGGGGTGAGGTTTGAAGTGAGCAGGAGTGGGAAGATGAAGTGAGAAGGAGTGGGAGTATATATTGCGGCTGAGTTGATGATGGGTGAAGCAAAAATGAAGAGGGGAAGGGATTATAGGGGTGTGCGGCGCTGAAGGTTCAAAAATGGTCCGGATGAAACAAAGGTGTAATGTTTGTTTTATAGGGGTTTTTAGGTTAGGGTTTGGGTTTGATTTTGGGGGGAAGGATGAAAAATGAATTTTGATTTTAGGGGAGAAAATAAAAAGGTGTATGATTAAGATAAAATAAAAGGGTGTTGGGATGAAATAATAAATAAAAAAAAGTGTTGGATTGGACTGATCCTAATTGAGCTTCAGACTGGACTGATTTGATAAAACTACAAAAAGTGTTTATTATTTAAAAGATGCAAAATTATTAAAATGCAAATGTCAACGCAATAACAATAAAAATACAATATTTAAGAAAATTTTAATGCCTAATTAAAAGTAAAAAGGGGATGTCAGTTAATTATTTAAAGAGATGCAAACATTATTAAAATAAAACGACGGTGTAATAATAATAGAAACATAATGCTTAATTTAAAATAAAAAGATGCAATGCCATTTTGTGAAAAAATAAACATAGAATATTATGTAAAAAATGCAAAAAATAATGATTAAAATGCGGTGTCCTAAAATGGTTAAAATTGCAAGAAATGACTAAAAGATGGGTCAAAATTGAGTGTTAACACTTACGTTCTCACTCACATGCCCTGGAATTACGGGGTGTAACAACTACAGAGCATCTGCACCATTACTAGCGAACATAAATATTTTGTGTTTTATTAAATTCATATTTATTTTTTAATATTTAGTTAATTTTTATCTGAATTATATATTTATTATGTTTAAATAAATACATTATGCACATTTAGATGTTGAAAAAATAAACCGTCTTTAATCATTTAGTGTTCAGATTCAGAGACAACAACTTAATCATTCATATATACATTCAGCTTCGGACGTCTTAATCTTAATGAAAACAAATGAGGACGTAGTGCTTTTAAGTATTTTTCAAAGACTCGAGTATTTAACAATATTTGGAAGACTTCTTTAATTATGTGACTCTGAGTCTCTAAGTATTTAGAATTAAGTCGTCTTGTCGATTAATTTGTATTAGTGCTGATAAATGGGCAGATCGGATCGGATCGGGTATGACGGGGTTGGAAGCGAGTTGAACCGTCCATATTTAATATGGGTAAAAAAGGAAATTGAATGATGTACAAAATCAAAGAGCTAGAGCCGGCTACTATGTAAAATTCAGTTAAACAAATAACTCGGAAAAACCTCAATAAGTATTAGAAAATTATTTAAAGAAGTCTTTTTTTTCTTAGAATTAAATTTAAAGAAGTCTTCGAAATATTTAAAGACTCAAAGTCACATAATTAAAGAAGTCTTAAAAATATTACTTGAATAGTTTATTCTTTGGAATACTTAAAGCAAAAAGTCTCCGAAAAATACTTTAGATGTATATGAAGTCGTCTTTAAAATTGCTTAAAGAAATCGGGATCCAATTAATATACTGCTCATACAAACCGATAGGACATATTGGCGTTTGGTAAGAGATGTTTAGAAGAACATTTATAAAAAATTCAAAACCAACTAATTGCTGGAAAACAAATTTAATTTGCCTTTGAAAATTTGAATCAAGGAACAGGTTGTTTTTCATTCTATACAATGCTAAATCAAAGACCAAATACACAACTTACAAATTACATACATGGCTATTTATCAGGATCTTTTTCATATTCATGACTCGAACTCGAGACCTCTAATTAATGGACGAGCAACCCCATCCGTTGCATCACGTCCTTTAATAGTAAATTACATACATATTTGCTTCTTACAAAAGCTGAACCATTCAAATTACATGTATACCAATATTATGGAGTCAAATGGTTTGTGAATTTCGATCCTAGCTCAAAAACTGTGGTTCTATTTTGTGTCTTTATAATCTCCATGATCGTTGTTTAATTCTTGGGGGCAAAAGGCGAAATCCCTAGCCCACAGGGTCCCCACCCCCCGGTCCGACAGAGATTGGTGGAGAAGGCAGCGACCCACTAGGTGGGAGACACATTGTCTGGTGCCCACAAGGAGTCATCCCTCACAAAGGAAGAATGAAACTCCCAAACTGCGGCTGTCAGGGCTCGAACCTGCCTACTTAGGGGCAATCTACCACCCTGGAACCAACTGAGTTACACACATGTGGACACCCATTGTTTAATTCTTACAATTATGCATCGTGGTATGATTATTGTTGTGCAATATTTTCTCGGATGCACATACCTTTGTAATAACAAAAAGCACTACTACATTTCTAGGCTAATGCGACGGGTTCAAGCAGGATATTATGCTAATACAACGGCAGAACATGACCGTTGCATTAGCTTGTGTAATGCGACGACTCAAAGTGTCTAATGCAACGCCCAAACACGACCGTCGCATTAGCCTATGTAATGCAACGGTTGTCCCTGGCTAATGTAATGGTTCATATGTTTTAATATCCCCAAACACGACGGGTCGTATTTTATTTGCTTATACCCGATACTTAGCCCCCTTCTTCTTCCTAATCCCTAGTCGTCGCATCCCCTTCCCCCAGCTCGTCGTCACATCTCCTACCATACCTCGCCGTCACCTTACCCTTCCACTGCTCGCCGTCACCGTCGCCTTACCCTTCCACTGCTCGTCGTCGCGTTACCCAGCTTCCTCTACTCGTCGAATCTGAGTTATCTTCTGGGTTTGGTTTTGGGGGGAAGGATGAAAAGTGGGTTTTGATTTTAGGGGAGAAAATAAAAAGGTGTATGATTAAGATAAAATAAAAGGGTGTTGGGATGAAATAATAAATAAAAAAAAGTGTTGGATTGGACTGATCCTAATTGAGCTTCAGACTGGACTGATTTGATAAAACTACAAAAAGTGTTTATTATTTAAAAGAAAAATTATTTAAAAGATGCAAAATTATTAAAATGCAAATGTCAACGCAATAATAATAAAAATAAAATATTTAAGAAAATTTTAATGCCTAATTAAAAGTAAAAAGGGGATGTCACTTAATTATTTAAAGAGATGCAAACATTATTAAAATAAAACGACGGTGTAATAATAATAGAAACATAATATTAACAAAGACATAATGCTTAATTTAAAATAAAAAGATGCAATGCCATTTTGTGAAAAAATAAACATAGAATATTATGTAAAAAATGCAAAAAATAATGATTAAAATGCGGTGTCCTAAAATGGTTAAAATTGCAAGAAATGACTAAAAGATGGGTCAAAATTGAGTGTTAACACTTACGTTCTCACTCACATGCCCTGGAATTACGGGGTGTAACAACTACAGAGCATCTGCACCATTACTAGTGAACATAAATATTTTGTGTTTTATTAAATTCATATTTATTTTTTAATATTTAGTTAATTTTTATCTGAATTATATATTTATTATGTTTAAATAAATACATTATGCACATTTAGATGTTGAAAAAATAAACCGTCTTTAATCATTTAGCGTTCAGATTCAGAGACAACAACTTAATCATTCATATATACATTCAGCTTCGGACGTCTTAATCTTAATGAAAACAAATGAGGACGTAGTGCTTTTAAGTATTTTTCAAAGACTCGAGTATTTAACAATATTTGGAAGACTTCTTTAATTATGTGACTCTGAGTCTCTAAGTATTTAGAATTAAGTCGTCTTGTCGATTAATTTGTATTAGTGCTGATAAATGGGCAGATCGGATCGGGTATGACGGGGTTGGAAGCGAGTTGAACCGTCCATATTTAATATGGGTAAAAAAGGAAATTGAATGATGTACAAAATCAAAGAGCTAGAGCCGGCTACTATGTAAAATTCAGTTAAACAAATAACTCGGAAAAACCTCAATAAGTATTAGAAAATTATTTAAAGAAGTCTTTTTTTTCTTAGAATTAAATTTAAAGAAGTCTTCGAAATACTTAAAGACTCAAAGTCACATAATTAAAGAAGTCTTAAAAATATTACTTGAATAGTTTATTCTTTGGAATACTTAAAACAAAAAGTCTCTGAAAAATACTTTAGATGTATATGAAGTCGTCTTTAAAATTGCTTAAAGAAATCGGGATCCTATTAATGTACTGCTCATACAAACCGATAGGACATATTGGCGTTTGGTAAGAGATGTTTAGAAGAACATTTATAAAAAATTCAAAACCAACTAATTGCTGGAAAACAAATTTAATTTGCCTTTGAAAATTTGAATCAAGGAACAGGTTGTTTTTCATTCTATACAATGCTAAATCAAAGACCAAATACACAACTTACAAATTACATACATGGCTATTTATCAGGATCTTTTTCATATTCATGACTCGAATTCGAGACCTCTAATTAATGGACGAGCAACCCCATCCGTTGCATCACGTCCTTTAATAGTAAATTACATACATATTTGCTTCTTACAAAAGCTAAACCATTCAAATTACATGTATACCAATATTATGGAGTCAAATGGTTTGTGAATTTCGATCCTAGCTCAAAAACTGTGGTTCTATTTTGTGTCTTTATAATCTCCATGATCGTTGTTTAATTCTTGGGGGCAAAAGGCGAAATCCCTAGCCCACAGGGTCCCCACCCCCGATCAAGCGGTGATTGGTGGAGAAGGCAGCGACCCACTAGGTGGGAGACACATTGTCTGGTGCCCACAAGGAGTCATCCCTCACAAAGGAAGAATGAAACTCCCAAACTGCGGCTGCCAGGGCTCGAACCTGCCTACTTAGGGGCAATCTACCACCCTGGAACCAACTGAGTTACACACATGTGGACACCCATTGTTTAATTCTTACAATTATGCATCGTGGTATGATTATTGTTGTGCAATATTTTCTCGGATGCACATACCTTTGTAATAACAAAAAGCACTACTACATTTCTAGGCTAATGCGACGGGTTCAAGCAGGATATTATGCTAATACAACGGCAGAACATGACCGTTGCATTAGCTTGTGTAATGCGACGACTCAAAGTGTCTAATGCAACGCCCAAACACGACCGTCGCATTAGCCTATGTAATGCAACGGTTGTCCCTGGCTAATGTAATGGTTCATATGTTTTAATATCCCCAAACACGACGAGTCGTATTTTATTTGCTTATACCCGATACTTAGCCCCCTTCTTCTTCCTAATCCCTAGTCGTCGCATCCCCTTCCCCCAGCTCGTCGTCGCATCTCCTACCATACCTCGCCGTCACCTTACCCTTCCACTGCTCGCCGTCACCGTCGCCTTACCCTTCCACTGCTCGTCGTCGCGTTACCCAGCTTCCTCTACTCGTCGAATCTGAGTTATCTTCTGGGTTTGGTTTTGGGGGGAAGGATGAAAGTGGGTTTTGATTTTAGGGGAGAAAATAAAAAGGTGTATGATTAAGATAAAATAAAAGGGTGTTGGGATGAAATAATAAATAAAAAAAAGTGTTGGATTGGACTGATCCTAATTGAGCTTCAGACTGGACTGATTTGATAAAACTACAAAAAGTGTTTATTATTTAAAAGAAAAATTATTTAAAAGATGCAAAATTATTAAAATGCAAATGTCAACGCAATAATAATAAAAATACAATATTTAAGAAAATTTTAATGCCTAATTAAAAGTAAAAAGGGGATGTCAGTTAATTATTTAAAGAGATGCAAACATTATTAAAATAAAACGACGGTGTAATAATAATAGAAACATAATATTAACAAAGACATAATGCTTAATTTAAAATAAAAAGATGCAATGCCATTTTGTGAAAAAATAAACATAGAATATTATGTAAAAAATGCAAAAAATAATGATTAAAATTGCAAGAAATGACTAAAAGATGGGTCAAAATTGAGTGTCAACACTTACGTTCTCACTCACATGCCCTGGAATTACGGGGTGTAACAACTACAGAGCATCTGCACCATTACTAGCGAACATAAATATTTTGTGTTTTATTAAATTCATATTTATTTTTTAATATTTAGTTAATTTTTATCTGAATTATATATTTATTATGTTTAAATAAATACATTATGCACATTTAGATGTTGAAAAAATAAACCGTCTTTAATCATTTAGTGTTCAGATTCAGAGACAACAACTTAATCATTCATATATACATTCAGCTTCGGACGTCTTAATCTTAATGAAAACAAATGAGGACGTAGTGCTTTTAAGTATTTTTCAAAGACTCGAGTATTTAACAATATTTGGAAGACTTCTTTAATTATGTGACTCTGAGTCTCTAAGTATTTAGAATTAAGTCGTCTTGTCGATTAATTTGTATTAGTGCTGATAAATGGGCGGATCGGATCGGATCGGATCGGGTATGACGGGGTTGGAAGCGAGTTGAACCGTCCATATTTAATATGAGTAAAAAGAGGAAATTGAATGATGTACAAAATCAAATAACTAGAGCCGGTTACTATGTAAAATTCAGTTGATAAATAAATTACTCGGAAAAACCTCAATAAGTCTTAGAAAATTATTTAAAGAAGTCTTTTTTTTTTTTTAGAATTAAATTTAAAGAAGTCTTCGAAATACTTAAAGACTCAAAGTCACATAATTAAAGAAGTCTTAAAAATATTACTTAAAGAAATCGGGATCCAATTAATATACTGCTCATACAAACCGATAGGACATATTGGCGTTTGGTAAGAGATGTTTAGAAGAACATTTATAAAAAATTCAAAACCAACTAATTGCTGGAAAACAAATTTAATTTGCCTTTGAAAATTTGAATCAAGGAACAGGTTGTTTTTCATTCTATACAATGCTAAATCAAAGACCAAATACACAACTTACAAATTACTACATAGCTATTTATGAGGATTTTTTTCATATTCATGACTCGAACTCGAGACCTCTAATTAATGGAGGAGCAACCCCATCCGTTGCATCACGTCCTTTAATAGTAAATTACATACATATTTGCTTCTTACAAAAGCTGAACCATTCAAATTACATGTATACCAATATTATGGAGTCAAATGGTTTGTGAATTTCGATCCTAGCTCAAAAACTGTGGTTCTATTTTGTGTCTTTATAATATCCATGACCGTTGTTTAATTCTTGGGGGAAAAAAGGCGAAATCCCTCGCCCACAGGGCCTTCACCCCCGGCCCGACAGAGATTGGTTGAGGTAAATCATGGTGACTCAGCGGCCCACTAGGTGGGAAACACAGTGTTTGGTGCTCACAATGAGCCATCTCCACAAAGGAGGAATGAAACTCCCACACTGCGGCTGCCAGAGCTCGAACCTGCCTACTTGGGGGTAATCTACCACCCCGAGCTACGCCCATGCGGGCACCCGTTATTTAATTCTTACAATTATGCATCGTGGTATGATTATTGCTATGCAATATTTTCTCGGATGCACATACCTTTGTAATAACAAAAAGATATTACTGTTATAAAATAAAGACTATTAAGTAAATACAATAAAAATAAATATATAGAGAAAGACTGAATGTATATTTCATCTTCTACAAATGAGCCTCTATTTATAAGATGAAAAGCTACTTGGTGGCCAAGAAACTAACTTGGTCACCAAGCTAACAATTAAATTTGGTTATCAAGTTAACTTATATCCAAGTTAATGGACAAACATTAATAATATAATATTTACATCACTTTTCCTTGGATGTCCATTAATAGATGATATGTCTCGTTAAAACCTTATTAGAAAAAACTCTGTGGGAAAAAGTCCTAATGAAGAAAAAAGAGTACACATATCTAGTAATACGCTTTGAGAGTTGCCTCAATAAAAACGTTATCAGGAAACCCAATGGGATAAAATTTTGGTTAAGGGAAAAATAGTACAACACATATTTTACCCCCCCCCCCCCCCTCACGAAGACCAAAATTCAGATGTCGGATCTTCGCATCTAATTTTGGATACCATCTTTTCAAAAGTTGAAGTTGGCAATGATTTGGTGAATAAATCTGCAGGATTGTCACTTGAACGAATTTGTTGCACATGAATATAACCATTCTTCTGGAGATCATATGTGAAGAATAATTTTGGTAAAATATGTTTCGTTCTATCTCCTTTAATGAATCCTCCTTTTAATTGAGATATGTATGCAACATTGTCTTCATATACTATTGTAGGTATATTAGTATCACACTTCAAGCCACATCTTTCCCTGATGAAATGTATCACTGATCTTAATCACACACACTATCTACTTGCTTCATGAATATATATTATTTCGGCATGATTCGACGAAGTAACAACAATGGACTACTTTGTATATCGCCATGATATAGTAGTACCTCCACATGTAAACAGATAGTCCATTTGAGATCGAGCATTATGTCGGTCAGATAAATAATTTGCATCTGCATGACCAACAAGATCTACACTGCCATTGTTAGCATAAAGCAGACCCATATTGATAGTTTCCTTCAAATATTGCAATATATGCTTAATTTCATTTCAATGTCTTAGTGTAGGAGAAGAGATATATCTTTCTAACTAATTAACAGAGAATGCTATATTATGTCTTGTAGTATCAGCAAATACACGAGTGCACCAATGACACTAAGATATGCTACTTCAGGACTAAGAAGTTCTTTATTTTCTTCTTGAGGTCGGAGATCTTTATTCACTTCATTTGAGCGAACAATTATTGAAGTACTTAAAGAATGCACATTGTCCATGTAAAATCATTTTAAAACTTTCTCAGTATAGGCAGATTGATGGTTAAAGATCTCGTCTTCTAAATGTTTAATTTACAGACACTACAAGAAAAAAGGACCTACGGTGACGGTTAAAAACTGTCATCAGAGGGGGTGGATGATAATTTTTGTAATTGTCATTGTAGCCTGTGTCACGGTAGGTCATTCATAGATGACGGTTTAAATAACTGTCACATAATATGTGACAGTTATAAACTGTCACACATTTGGTCATTGACTTTGACTATTTCTCGCTTTATTTTATTTTTTTCCCAGGAAAATTTATTTTGGCGCATTTTTTATTTAATAATTAATTTAATTTAATTAATTTTTAATTTTTTTAATAATAGTAAAATTGGTGGGAAAATAGCATATTGTAACTAAAATGTAACTAATTAATCAAATCATTTTAATACACAATATTAAACATTTATAAATTATTTTACAAAACAAAATGTTCCCAAAACAAAATAAATGCATAGTCTCGGCCAAGACCAACAAGAAGGACGAAAATACAATGTCTTCTTGAACCTGTCTTCTTGAACTGTCACATAATAACTCCAACACCATTCGTCCCTAACAATCTCCAAGAAATCAGAAATGGAGGTATTGCTTCAAAAATTAAAACTAAGAATCACTCACCATTTTATGTTATTATCATGTAATTGACTTATTTCTTTCTCTTAGTTCCTTATATGGTATTATTTATCTGTGGTATTCGAATTTCTTCAACTTTTTTTATCCGTTTTCGATTTCATCGTTTGACCATTTTCCGATGTGTTTTTTCCAACAGCAGCATCAAACAACATGCAGCAGCAGCAGCAGGGGCTACCAATAAAAATAAACATCGCCTATAAAGAAAAAAATTAGTGACGTTCTATAATTATTGAGTGTATTTTATACGCTCTTTTTAGTCCTTGTTAGTGAAGTATTTTCCTCTTTTCGTTTGTGTTTAGTATATTGTTAGGTGTATTGTTCTTTCTTTTGTATCACAACGGTTATAAAGGAGGAAATACAAAATTGAGGATGAAATGAGCTTAATTGAGATGAAATCTGCACAAGCACATCCCAAAGAATGAAGCCTAAGAAGCCCCAAGAAAATAGAAGAAATCTGAAAAATTCCGACGAAAAAAAGGGTCAGGGCTGCGACGCATGGCTTGAAGGGCTGCGACGCTCGAAGGCACCGCGGTGCCACCCTTCCAGTAAGCTACAGGGATTTTCGACGGCATTAGGGCCGCGGTGATAGGCAGAGGCACCGCTGTGCCGACGCATGATTTTTAGACTCCGAGCCGAATTAGACAGGTTCTTTTTTGTCCGAAAGGCAATTTTCCTCAGCTATAAAACCCCTAAAACCCTGCGATATACCGTATTCTATACCATACTTTACAATATACTTTGTGGAGGCAAGAAGGAGGCAAGACACAATTGGAGACTCTTGTTCAAGTTCTTTTTCTTTCCTTATTTTATTTCAGTTTATGTTGGATTGTAATTTAGTTCTTGACATGACAATGTTTAGAAGCTAATTACTTTAGGAGGGATTTCCATCGAATCTTCTTGAAACTCTTTCATATAGTTAATTCATAGTTTTTTATTTCTTCTTCAACATATTAAGATCTATTCAATATTGTTGTGATTGTTTGATAATTAACTGACCATTAATTGTCATCACTTATATGATTTCGAATCAAAAGTCTGAAAGGTGAGATTTGAATATGTTGTAATTGTCTAGACATAGATTAAAATCGTGGACGAAAGTACCCCGATACAACAATAAGTTATCTAGTAACCACAACTTCACTACTTAACTTTTGGTGCAAAGCTTTTAGCATCTGTTGATAGTAAAAAGAGAAACAAAATGAACTAAACAAGTCTTCTAGTTCCATCCTTATCTTAAACTAAACTTTTAACCTAGATATGCTATAATTTGAGCCTTGATAGGTCACTTAACCATTCAAATCATCTACTCATGTTCTTAATATCATTTTAGCACAAATTTGCAATTGTACCAGACATGGATTCATGCTAAACTAAAGCAAACATAGAAGGAAACTAAAGAAATAGATTTTCATATTCATTAACCACACAGGTTCCTGATTATGTATCCTAAGCAAGATTAACGCATTTCAATCTTGGTTCTTTTTCTCAAGATAATGACAATAACCTATTGAACATGAGAAATGAGAAGAGAAAAGATTAAAGTTATAATCGAATTTTAGGACATGCTCATAATTAAACTCCTGCATACATGAGATCCTTTTGTTTTGAACATTCAGAGACTTTAAAAAAAAGAGTCAAACATGCTATGACATATCTTGTTTAACAATGAAGGAAAACCAGTGTTCTAAAAATTGGCTGAGACAGCCGCCTAGGCTCCCCCAGACCGTCCCGTTTTTCCCCTAGTCTTCTTTGTCACTTAATGAGGGTAAAATCATAATTTTACCCTTAATATTTTTTCCCTATCTTACAGCAAACAGAGGGGAACGATTTTCATTTCTTCAGAAATCAGAGAGAAGCAGCGAACAAGGAGAAAAAATTACAATCTTCAGACTTCAAGATTCAAGAATACAAAAAAGCCCTAAAATCTTCAATCAAGCTTCAAGGTTAGTTCTATTTCTTCTTCTTCTTTTACTTCATATCTTCTATTTCTTCTTCTTTCACTCTTCAATCATCATTATTTTTCTCTTTTTTCCGGTCTGTTTCGCGTCTCCTCCGCGACCCGACCCGAATTTTATTTTGTTCTTCCTTGTCGAGCCGCGACCTGCTGGCTGCTGCCATAAAAATCTGCAATTTGTTTGTTCTTGCGCGACCTGATGCTGCCTGTTGCCATAAATCTGGAAAAAAATTAATTTTTTTGTATAAATTAGTTACAACTTACACACTTATTAGTAATAGTATAAATAGACTAGTAATAAGTTAATAATATAAATATATAGTGAATGATTTGTCATTTGTGAATATTTGTCATTTACTCATTTTGAAAGTAATTATTTTATTGATTAATTATTTGATTTGTTAATGGACTTATTTTAATATTTTGCAGGTTATTAATTATTGTAAGTTGCAAAAATGAGTTCTAATCCAATTGAAAATCAAGAGTCGACTTCAAATGCTTCCAAATTAAAGAGAATTAGTGATGATATTGGGTGGGAATATGAGATGCTTTCCAACCCAATGAACCAAGATAAGTGGAGATGTAAGTTGTGTGAAAAAGAATATAGTGGAGGATGAGGGAGATGAGGAGGAGGAGTTTGATTTTGAGTCGGACAATGAAGAGCGTGATATTGGAGATCTTGATAACGAAGAGATGGAATTTTGATTTTTGCTCATGTTGTTCGTCTTAAAGGATTTTAATGATTTATGAATTTATCAACTACTTAAGAATGTATTGATTTTATGATTTATATATTTTATGCATATATGATATATATACAATTGATGTAAAATATTAAAAAAAATTAAAAAAATACATCCGCCTAGGCCGCCGCCTAGGAATCCGTCTAGGCGCTAGGCGTCTAGGCTCCGCCAAGCCTCCTCCTAGCGTCTTTTTGAACATTGAGGAAAACATCCCAACTTTCATTAATACTAGTTAAAAACATGACAAGAATTCTGAAGGGTAGACACGAAAGAAGAATTAACAATAA
Source organism: Przewalskia tangutica (assembly GCA_029844215.1). Taxonomy (NCBI): domain Eukaryota; kingdom Viridiplantae; phylum Streptophyta; class Magnoliopsida; order Solanales; family Solanaceae; genus Przewalskia; species Przewalskia tangutica. The sequence continues at coordinate 22,099,356 of CM056723.1, forward strand.
CAGATAAACTAGAAAGGACAAATTCAAAGTTTTAAGAAACTATTGACATATTTATAAACTGAACAATAATTTTTTTTAATAGACCAGCCAAAGCGCGCAAACGAGAAGCTCAAACATAGAGACGAAATTTGAGTGGTTAGTTCGACCAAAGGGCTTGGATCTCAAAATACCCAAAATTAGTCAAGTTAATAAAAAAAATGGCTCTTGAAAATACAAAAGCCTGAGATTTAGAAGTCTGGATCATTTTAAATGAGGGAATAGGCTTCCATTTATAGAACCCACAAACCCTAGAGGACTCAAATTGAATCTGATGTGGTATAGTGCGATTTGGGGGAAATTTCCTGTCACGCCCCGAATCCCGGGCCAGCAACTGGTGCCCTACCTGGGCACCCTTCTATTCATACAACATAATAAACCGCGGAAGATAAATAACACTCATTTTTTTCTTTAAACACAGGCAAAGCCGATAAGACTGCGATAATAAAAATCACCCGAAAGGGTCTACACTGTTCAACAGTGTAAATACAACTCTAGCCAGTACAGCCCACATATGAATAAAGACCTCTAAGAATTTGGACAATAAAATGTGACGGGACAAGACCCCGTCGTACCCCTGAATATACCTAGCCATAATGACAAGCTCCGGAACATTGGAGTCATCTCAAAATGCTGAACCAGGATCCTAAGCTCGCGGATCCACAACTGAGTACCTAGACCTGCGGACATGAACGCAGCCCCCCGAAGGAGGTCAGTACAACAGGTACCAAGTATGGAACGGAAATACAGTACAGTAAACAAGATCATAACTGTACAAAAGAATGACAGGGCAAGTATGAAAATCAAATACTAGATCCTACCGTGTCATATAACAATCAGAGCCAACTGTACCTTGTATCATTGTACTACTATAACACCGTACCACTTTCACATATGAAAGCCATGTTAAAATCAGGGACACCTGCCCTCAGCATATAATATCACAGAAGCATGCTCGTGGAATACAAAGGATGTAACAAGTATAATATACCACCATCATCAGATAAGCATGCCCGTGGAATTCCAACATCACCGTCGGCATGTAAAAAGTACAATACTCAAATATCAGTACACTGTGCCTTTTTAAAAAGTAGAGTAAACATTACCGCTTTAAACTAGGAAGCTTATGATCAATCTAGGGCCACCCTCCCGTAGTATCATTATACAATCCTACTCCTGGGACTATTTCACCCGCATAGGTCTTGTGGACCCGCATGAGGTAATTTCCTCGCATAGGACTATTTCACCCGCATAGGTCTTGTGGATCCGCATGAGATAATTTCCTCGCATAGGATTATTTCACCCGCATGGGACTATTTCGCCCGCATGAGCCCTACGGACTTGCATGAGGTAGTTTCCTCGCATCGTGGGGAGCAAATCCACGGAATATGTATAATGTCTTGGGGGTTTACCCCGCATCATACTCAGGGGATGTATAATGTCTTGGGGGTTTACCCCGCAATTATACTCATAACATTAGCACCAATGGCTATCATGAACAACTTATGCAAGTTAAGTAATCTTTAACTCTCATTAGACAAAATGAAGGCACCATCTTTTTGAACAACCAAGGCAATACCATGTCTTCCTTTCTGAAATAACCAAGACAATACCATGCCTTCTTTTTAAAACAAACAAGACAATACCATATCTTCCTTTCTAAAATAACCAAGACAATACCATTCCTTCCTTTTAAAATAAATAAGACAATACCATGTCTTCCTCTCTAAAATAACCAAGACAATACCATGTCTTCCTTTTCTAAAACAAACAAGACACTAACAAGTCTTTCATTTTATAACACCAAGGCACTATCACACTTGCATCACTAAGGATTAAAGTTTATTACAACAATGTACGTGAGTCGTACATTCACTTTATAAACTAAATTTCCATTTTTAGAAAAGCCCAAGTACTACATGTATCACTAGGAAGTAGAATCCAATACATGTATCATTTTGTAACCATCATCAAGACACTTATCATACTAAGTATCTTTCTAAGACATGGTTTGATAAATCAGGGCAATAGACATCACATATTACTTTAAAACATCTTTGAAAATCAAAGTGTCACATATCATGTACTATATTAAGGACTTAACCATGGACATTCTCCCATGATTCCCTTACAACATTTTAAACCATCTCTTGACTTTCCACAAACCTTGTTATAACGAACTTCCCATAAAGCCGTTATAACACTTTCATTTTAGAAAACTAAAGCACTACCATATCATGTACGGGATTTTAACCCAAAGTACTATGTACGTCTATTCTTTATAAAAGAATCGTTTCATGCAATGTTTAGGGAGTTGAACCCAAAATCACTTTCACTATTAAAAGTAAAACCAAGTTACTTATGCCTTTAAATCAAGCCACTTCTTCTTTCAAAACTCAAGGAACTTACTTTTTAAATCAAGTAACTCCCTTTTTCAAAATCAAGTAACTTATACCTTTTAAATCAAGTTACTTCTACTCTTTAAATTAAGTAACATATACTTTTCAAATCAAGTTACTTATTCTCTTTGAATCAAGTAACATATACTTTTCAAATCAAGTAATCTATACTTTTCAAATCAAGTAATCTATACTTTTCAAATCAAGTTACTACACCTTTAGAAATTTCATTCAAGGTTTTGAATTTAAGCGACTTCTCTTTAAATCAATCAAGTAACTTATACCTTTAAATCAAGTTACTTCTCTTCTTTAAAATCAAGTCACTTCTTCTTTCAACATTTAAGGAAATTATTCCTTTAAATCAAGTAACTCATTCTTTTCCAATGACGTTACACCTATCTTTTTAAAGTCAAGTAAGCTTGTACTTTTCAATTCAAGTATTATAACTTTCAAAATAAACCAAGTCTCTTATCTTTAAAATTCAAGTATCATATACTTCAAAATCAATTCACTTATACTTCATATAATCAAATCACACAAACTTTCAAATCAAGTCCCATGATCTTGAAAATCAATACTCATTTGAACCGTGAATAGGTTATACTTGTTTCTAATACTTCCTAACGACTCTTACCAACATCCCCCATAAGACATGGTAAGAACTTAGGAATCTTTTAGACAGGCCTTTAGCATAAAATCAATAACATGAATACTTCCTAATGACAAGGTAAATACTTCAAAAATAAGTCATGTATACTCCAAAACAAGGCAAGTATACTTCAAGAATAAGTCATGTATACTCCAAAACAAGGCAAGTATACTTCAAGGATAGTCATGTCGATAGAAGGAAGAAGTCCACATACCTCGTTGGCGACTAACCCAAACGACAAGTAGCAATACACTCCAATGTACTTTAACCTCATTGGCTATTCCACCCTCCAAGTAGAATATGCTACATGTAGTACTTCAACCTATAATAACGATAGCACTTATATCAATTTCAAGCTTACTATAGTAAGACTTATACCAAATAATTGCCCTCTAATTCTACGGAAATTTGGGCAGCACTTCCTTTGTTTCTACATACTTTTCCACCTTTTCCAAGGCCCGTATTCATCAACCAACAAGCCACATTTAAGGCACAACCAATAGTTAATCAAAGGGGATTACACGCCTAACTTGACGTGTAAAATTCTGCCCCACAATCTATACAAAACAGTCCACAATCCTCGGCACAAAACAGTCCACAATTCTACAATATTAAGGGTACAATGTGAAGCCTTTTACACCCTTTTTATACCCCTATTATTTAGGACTTTCATTAGCCATTTTACCACATTAATCATGCATGTTAGGGGCTGATTTTCCGGCATTACAACACGCCTAAAACAGTCCATAAAAACTGCATGACAATATCCAACAGTTTTATAGATTCTACGGCCAACAACTAAAATCCCACAACTCTTTCCTTAAACCTTTTTATTCCAATTCGAGTTCCAAAACTTCTATATAAGTTATAACAACTTATTAACAACAATATTAATCCATTATAACATGCAATAGGTGAAGATAACAACGACAATAACCAACGAATTCCATTTAAACCAAATCTGTCTCAAATCGGTTTTAGCCCCAAAAATAGCTCAAACGCTTTTTATTCTTCATTATTTTTAACACAAGTTCAACCATACATTATAACAATAAGTAATATCCAATTACTTTAAAAGAAGAAGGACTTTTACCTAATATTTTTTGCCCAAAAACGCCCCAAAACAGTCCGGTCTTTATTGGTCCGCAGTTTTCGTTTCGCTCCACTTCTTCAAGTTCCAACCACATATATGTATCCCCTACAACCTTAGGATCAACTTCTCTTCACGTTTCGCTTCCAAAAAGTCGATAGAAAACCCCTAGGGTTTCATTCTATTTTTGGCCCAACCTAGATTTAGGGGTTAAGGGTGCTTTATCTTGGAAAGAAAATACTTTGATCTTGTTCTTGTTGGCTATGGTGATTTCGAAATATCTAGGTTAAGGGGAGATGAGGGTTTGTATGGATGAAGGTCTTATGTTCCAAGTCTTCAAGACTTATCTATATATACTAAGGTGGAGTCTTTGCAAGACAAGTGGAGAGGACACTTGCTCTCCTCCTATTGGTCAAGAATTCTCTTCACAAAAATAATATCCCACCCTTAGCCAACTTTTCTCAACAATTTCGATGGCCCTATACCATACAACACCAAGACTTAATAATTTAACACTTAGTCCATACTTCTATTGGAAAAAATTCAATTACTAGAATTAATTCTTGTCATCACATTAATCTCGAAAAAAATTCGTATAAGGAAATGTAAAAATCCTTTCCTTTCGACATTCCAATCTTAATTCTATAATCATGTTCTCACTTAGTAGCTATGGAAATACGGGGTGTAACATTTCCCTTCCAAATCGGTAGAAACCAATCACAATCGAGGATTTGAAATCACAAAGGGACAAGGATCATTAATGATAGACAGAAAAGCAAGGGAAAACCTTACCTCTTCATCATTGTAGACGGTGGAGGAAGGACAGAGCATTAAATGGCCATACAAGGCCTGCACAATCTGAAGCCACTATGTTTTTGCCATTCTTGGCCATGGTGACGAAGAGAGAGAGAGTCGGCAGCGTGCTAGGGTTTTGCACAAAGAGGGAATTGCAATAAAAATGAAAGAGGGAAAGGGTAAGATATGTGTTATAACGTGGATGGGTTGGCAGATTGAATGGGTCGGTTTTTACGTGTTGGGCGCCGTAACTCCTGTAGCCAAAATCACACTCGCAGAACATTGGGCGCGGCCCTGGGTGGCGCGCGGTACTGTGGCGTCCTTGGTAGTTTTCGATTTTTGTCTTTTTCTCGTCCGGACTTCGTCTGATTTCTTCTATACTTCCCGGGACTTCTTAGACTTCATTTCTTTGCCTTTTATTGTGCAATTCCATCTCAAATAAGCTCATTTCATCTTCTTTTTGCCATTTCTCCATTTTTGACCGCTGTGACTCAAAAGAAAGAAAAACGACCATAACACGACACATATTTGAGTAAAAATGGGCAAAATACTAACTAAAAATGACTCAAAAGGGTATATAAAATATGCCTAACATCAGGCCCAGAAACCGAAACAGAGTGGGTCATTCGGACCCACTGGATGCGTGTCGGCGCCGCGGCGCTGTGGCACGTGGCCCTGACTCTGGCGTCGTGGCCCTGCTCCAATTCCGCTTCATTTATATTTTATTCTAATGTTTCGATTATCAACCGAACATTTATTTACTCTCTGATTATATCCTTTGAATCAACGGAACAATTGACTTAGTGTTACCCTTCATGCCTTTACATATTGACACTAATAACATTAGGGTCTACACGAAACTCCTAGACTGCGCCGGAAGATGAACTCAACATGTAAAGTTTAGCTACAAAAAATATGTGAACTGAACCTATATGTGGAAAGATAAAACCCTTTCATTCATGACACACTCAATCAAGCTTACGATCTGTCAAGTGTCTATCCAAATGGCTTGATTATTATAACTCATCTATATTAGTTGATAACAGGACCATATCATAGACATGTCTATTGCATTGGCCAATGACTTAGTCAACCTAATATCATATGAGCACCTGAGTGTTCACTCGAATATAAATTCAAGGAATGAATCCTTTCTCGGCTCACTTACCACCTTTAATCTACTTCGTAACGTACCCAAAACAAGCAACGTCTCAACCTATAAGGCATTTGAGCTTGGGACAGGATCAAAGTACATTACTCCGTAAACAAGATGATATTGACCTCAAGTCTAAGGACTTTTATCTTCCACACACCGATGACATTATAGACATATAACAAAACAGTACATCAGCAGGGCATACCAATACTTCAACAAGTATCCATGTGTCCATCATGAGTTGTCATAACTCGTAGCAAGTGAGACATACTACATCCCCTAAGGATATGATGCAGACCACATGTCGACGTATCACATATCATCGATATCCCAATTTCGATGATCATTAGTCGAGGTAATTTAAGAGTTACATTATAACATTAATTCTCATATCATTAATAAACACGTAACCTCCAGGGATGCATTTATAGAATATTATAAACAATCAATTAATAATTCAACAAATGCAAATGCCATAATATTAATCATCATTAATATAAATACGAATGTGTATACAGTAGTACATTGTATCCTAATACAGATTGTCTCTAGGACATACATATACTTTCAAATCCAACACTGCAGACAACATCCTTATATTCATAAGCGACGTTGTCCTGACTTACTCGTGTTGTTACAACACTCATCCAACATCAACAATATTATATATGTCATATTGGACTTCTATAATACCTGACGGTAATTAATATCATTTATCAATATTATCAATATACTAATATCATTTAAAAATTTAGTATAAATTAGTTACAACTTACACACTTATTAGTAATAGTATAAATAGACTAGTAATAAGTTAATAATATAAATATATAGTGAATGTTTTGTCATTTGTGAATATTTGTCATTTACTCATTTTGAAAGTAATTATTTTATTGATTGATTATTTGATTTGTTAATGGACTTATTTTAATATTTTGCAGGTTATTAATTATTGTAAGTTGCAAAAATGAGTTCTAATCCAATTGAAAATCAAGAGTCGACTTCAAATGCTTCCAAATTAAATAGAATTAGTGATGATATTGGGTGGGAATATGGGATGCTTTCCAACCCAATGAACCAAGATAAGTGGAGGTGTAAGTTGTGTGGAAAAGAATATAGTGGAGGATGAGGGAGATGATGAGGAGGAGTTTGATTTTGAGTCGGACAATGAAGAGCGTGATATTGGAGATCTTGATAACGAAGAGATGGAATTTTGATTTTTGCTCATGTTGTTCGTCTTAAAGGTACTTTAATGATTTATGAATTTATCAACTACTTAAGAATGTATTGATTTTATGATTTATATATTTTATGCATATATGATATATATACAATTGATGTAAAATATTAAAAAAAATAAAAAAATACATCCTCCTAGGCCGCCGCCTAGAAATCCGTCTAGGCGCTAGGCGTCCAGGCTCCGCCAAGCCTCCGCCTAGCGTCTTTTTGAACATTGAGGAAAACATCTCAACTTTCTTTAATACTAGTTAAAAACATGACAAGAATTCTGAAGGGTAGACACGAAAGAAGAATTAACAATAACAGATAAACTAGAAAGGACAAATTCAAAGTTTTAAGAAATTATTGACATATTTATAAACAGATTCAGCCTCCATTAAATCCTCAACTACATTGACTTGGTCTTCACGTTGCTTTCCTTCCAAGCTTGACTTCTTCTTTCTCACGTTTTAAACACGACTACCTGGTTAACTTGCCTAGGTCATTTTTACCACACGGTAACCGTCACTGTTTATAGAGATGTTGTATGTGATGTTGTCACAACACTGCAGACAACATCTTTATATTCATAAGCGATGTTGTCCTGACTTACTCGTGTTGTTACAACACTCATCCAACATCAACAATATTATATATGTCATATTGGACTTCGGTAAATGATATGAGATAAAAAGCAGCATCAACAACAGAGTTACATCTTAATTTAGAAGTAGCTAGTTGGGTCGATTATAAGCAAAAGGAGGAGAAGAAAGTAAGAAAAAAAACTGAAGCAAACTTTATTATTAATTCCAGAGGAACAATTACAAAGAAGAAAAATGAAAACACAATAAAGCATCCACCCGAACCTAGCTAGTCATCCCGGCCGGGTTGGATTTTATTCAAGCTGATAACAAAGCAACTTCTTTTTGAGAAAGGGAAATTGAAAAAGCAAGCAAAAGATACAAATATTATTGGCAGCATGCAGCAACAATCATTTGAAATGTCTAGTCCTCATCTGCAACGACGATGACTCCCTTCCCAATATTTTTTCCTTGAAATATTCCAATGAAAGCAGCAACTGCGTTCTCTAATCCATCTGCTCGATCTTCCTCATAGGTTATTTCTTTACACTGCAACAATCTAGAAACCTCGTAGACATATTTATCATAATTACTCAAAGTGTCCATATCTATGTGAAATCCTTCCATTACAATGCGCTTGGTGACAAGGTGAAATAAGTTATGAATACCATCTGGTTTGTCGAGTTTATTATACTGAGATATCATTCCAGAAACAACGATCTTACTGTTAGCATTCATGTGCAACAGCACTTCATCCAACAAGGGCCTCCACGTTGTCAAAATATAAGTCAATGCCATTTGGACAATGCCTGGAAAAATTAAAGATATGTTAATCCGTAGTGCACGTAAAATCATAAGTCATAAATTCTTGACTAATAAGATATACTATAGAAGTAGCTATATACCAACCTTGTTAAAGCTGCCTTTAAATCTGTTTCTTTTTTGTAGTTGAAAGCATCATCAAATTTAAATACATTCTTTAAATAATTAACCTGCAAGACAATTAATTCATGTTATAATAACCAGTAATTTAAGGCACATAGACTAGCTAGAATAAGTCACATACTGACCTTCTCATCAGTGCTTGCACTTCCAACGACGTAACAATTATTGCGTTTGGCAAATTGTCCAGCAAGTTGACCAACACCTCCTGTTGCTGCTGAGATATACGCAACTTCATTTTTCTTTGGAGCTGCTACATTCGATATGCCTACATATGCTGCAAATCCTCCAATACCTACAACAACATATATATATATATTAATTGAAATAATCTCAAAATATATATGCTAAAATATTTTTTAATCATGTCTAACTAAGTATATACCAAGAAGTCCAGTGTAATATGACAATTTTACACCCAAACAGGGATTGATTTTTCTTAGAAATTGAGGATCATCTTTTATCATGGTATATTCTTCCCAACCGATTATTCCCCAAACATAATCGTCTTCTCTATAATTTGGATTAGTAGACTTGATGACTTTTGCCACGCCATATCCTGATATAACCTGAAAGATAATAATTAGTAACGGATCGACATAGAGGCATTTAATAGTAAATTAAGAGCTAATTAATTAAATTAAATTAAACTGAACTCACAGAACCAAGTTTGATGGGCTGAGGGTGCAGTTGAATTGTATGTGCAGAATAGGAGTAATCTGCACCAGACAATTGGCGACGTAAGTCAGCATCAACAGCCAAGTAGAGATTTTTGAGCAACACAGCTTTGGTTCCATCAGCAATTGAAGGGATAATTGTTGATTTTCTTAGCTCAAAATTATCCTCTGTTGGCATATCTTTCACATATTCTTTCAACACTACTTGCTTGTTTCTAATTGTTGCATGCATTTTCGAATACCGAAATGAGTATTAATAAATGATTTTTTTTGCTCAAATGTCAAGAAGTACAAAAGAAGAGAATGAATTTGGTGAAGAGGGTAGTTCAAGCATTGGGTATATATAGTGTTTAAGCACAAAGTAATATAATTAACTATATTAAAGTTCTTAACTATTTACAACATTAATCATGCTATATACAGAAAATTAAGCTTTTCTATCAGTTCTGCTCAACTCATTTTTAATTTAAGTTAATGCTCAAGTCTTTAACTATGTGAATTCCATTTTTTTCATTAATTTTGTCCAAACAATTTTTTTGAGCTATATTCATCTCAGATCATTTGTTTGCACATAATGAAGGTTTGAATCTGAATAGTTCAGACCTTAGATCATTAAGTGCATTTGTTTACGTTAAGATCTAATCATTTATTTGATCTGAATATGTCTTAATCATTAAAATCTTGAACAAAGTCTTAATATTATTAAGAAGTATTTTTTGTATGCTAATTTTTTCTACCAAATCCATCACCAACCTCAAGCCCGACCCGCGCCACCCCCACCCACCACCCACACCCACCTACCCCCACCACCCATCTACCCCCACCATAACCCTCTACCTCATCCACCCACCCACCCTCACATACCCCACCAATCACTACTGTTAGTCACTACCGTATATCAACAACCATCGTCATCGCCGCCACCGCCCTACGACCACTCCGAGAAAATTTGAATCAAGGAACAGGTTGTCTTTAACTATGTGAATTCCATTTTTTTCATTAATTTTGTCCAAACAATTTTTTTGAGCTATATTCATCTCAGATCATTTGTTTGCACATAATGAAGGTTTGAATCTGAATAGTTCAGACCTTAGATCATTAAGTGCATTTATTTACGTTAAGATCTAATCATTTATTTGATCTGAATATGTCTTAATCATTAAAATCTTGAACAAAGTCTTAATATTATTAAAAAGTATTTTTTGTATGCTAATTTTTTCTACCAAATCCATCACCAACCTCAAGCCCGACCCGCGCCACCCCCACCCACCACCCACACCCACCTACCCCCACCACCCATCTACCCCCACCATAACCCTCTACCTCATCCACCCACCCACCCTCACATACCCCACCAATCACTACTGTTAGTCACTACCGTATATCAACAACCATCGTCATCGCGCGCCCTACGACCACTCAGAAATCCTTACTACCAATCACCTCTACCATCATAACTAACACTGCGACCAACTATCATCAACATATTTGTCAACCATCAACATCATCATTACTACCAACTGTTACTATGACGTCAATCACTACCGCACCAACTCGCTCCATCATCACAACGATCACCATCATTATTACTAGCCACTAGCATCAACCATCATCACTACAGAGCATCTGCACCATTACTAGCGAACATAAATATTTTGTGTTTTATTAAATTCATAATTATTTTTTAAATTTAGTTAATTTTTATCTGAATTATATATTTATTATGTTTAAATAAATATATTATGCACATTTAGATGTTGAAAAAATAAACCGTCTTTAATCATTCAGTGTTCAAATCCAGAGACAACAACTTAATCATTCATATGTACATTCAGATTCAGACGTCTTAATCTTAATGAAAACAAATGAGGACGTAGTGCTTTTAAGTATTTTTCAAAGACTTAAGTATTTAACAATATTTGGAAGACTTCTTTAATTATGTGACTCTGAGTCTCTAAGTATTTAAAATTAAGTCGTCTTGTCGATTAATTTGTATTAGTGCTGATAAATGGGCGGATCGGATCGGATCGGATCGGGTATGACGGGGTTGGAAGCGAGTTGAACCGTCCATATTTAATATGGGTAAAAAGAGGGAATTGAATGATGTACAAAATCAAATAACTAGAGCCGGTTACTATGTAAAATTCAGTTGATAAACAAATTACTCGGAAAAACCTCAATAAGTCTTAGAAAATTATTTAAAGAAGTCTTTTTTTTTTAGAATTAAATTTAAAGAAGTCTTCGAAATACTTAAAGACTCAAAGTCACATAATTAAAGAAGTCTTAAAAATATTACTTGAATAGTTTATTCTTTGGAATACTTAAAACAAAAAGTCTCTGAAAAATACTTTAGATGTATATGAAGTCGTCTTTAAAATTGCTTAAAGAAATCGGGATCCAATTAATATACTGCTCATACAAACCGATAGGACATATTGGCGTTTGGTAAGAGATGTTTAGAAGAACATTTATAAAAAATTCAAAACCAACTAATTGCTGGAAAACAAATTTAATTTGCCTTTGAAAATTTGAATCAAGGAACAGGTTGTTTTTCATTCTATACAATGCTAAATCAAAGACCAAATACACAACTTACAAATTACTACATAGCTATTTATGAGGATTTTTTTCATATTCATGACTCGAACTCGAGACCTCTAATTAATGGAGGAGCAACCCCATCCGTTGCATCACGTCCTTTAATAGTAAATTACATACATATTTACTTCTTACAAAAGCTGAACCATTCAAATTACATGTATACCAATATTATGGAGTCAAATGGTTTGTGAATTTCGATCCTAGCTCAAAAATTGTGGTTCTATTTTGTGTCTTTATAATATCCATGACCGTTGTTTAATTCTTGGGGGCAAAAAGACGAAATCCCTTGTCCACAGGGCCTCCACCCCCGGCCCGACAGAGATTGGTGGAGGTAAATCAAGGTGACTCAGCGGCTCACTAGGTGGGAAGCACAGTGCCTGGTGCTCACAAGGAGTCATCCCCCACAAAGGAGGAATGAAACTCCCACACTGCGACAACCAGGGCTCGAACCTGCCTACTTGGGGGCAATCTACCACCCTGAGCTACACCCATGCGGGCACCCGTTATTTAATTCTTACAATTATGCATCGTGGTATGATTATTGCTATGTAATATTTTCTCGGATGCACATACCTTTGTAATAACAAAAAAATATTACTGTTATAAAATAAAGACTATTAAGTAAATACAATAAAAATAAATATATAGAGAAAGACTGAATGTATATTTCATCTTCTACAAATGAGCCTCTATTTATAAGATGAAAAACTACTTGGTGGCCAATAAACTAACTTGGTCACCAAGCTAACAATTAAATTTGGTTATCAAGTTAACTTATATCCAAGTTAATGGACAAACATTAATAATACAATATTTACATCACTTTCCCTTGGATGTCTATTAATACATGATATGTCTCGTTAAAACTTTATTAGAAAAAAACTTTGTGAAAAAAAGTCCTAATGAAGAAAAAAGAGTACACATATCTAGTAATACGCTTTGAGAGTTGCCTCATTAAAAACGTTATCAGGAAATCCAATGGGATAAAACTTTGGTTAAGGGAAAAAGAGTACAACACATATTTTACCCCGCCCCCCCTCACGAAGATCAAAATTCAGATGTCGGATCTTCGCATTCTAATTTTGGATATCATTTTTTCAAAAGTTGAAGTTGGCAATGATTTGGTGAATAAATCTGCAGGATTGTCACTTGAACGAATTTGTTGCACATGAATATAACCATTCTTCTGGAGATCATATGTGAAGAATAATTTTGGTAAAATATATTGCGTTCTATCTCCTTTAATGAATCCTCCTTTTAATTGAGATATGTATGCAACATTGTCTTCATATACTATTGCAGGTATATTAGTATCACACTTCAAGCCACATCTTTCCCTGATGAAATGTATCATTGATCTTAACCACACACACTATCTACTTGCTTCATGAATAGATATTATTTCGGCATGATTCGACGAAGTAACAACAATGGACTACTTTGTATATCGCCATGATATAACAGTACCTCCACATGTAAACAGATAGTCCATTTGAGATCGAGCATTATGTGGGTCAGATAAATAACCTGCATCTGCATGACCAACAAGATCTACACTGCCATTGTTAGCATAAAGAACACCCATATTGATAGTTTCCTTCAAATATCACAATATATCCTTAATTCCATTTCAATGTCTTAGTGTAGGAGAAGAGATATACCTTTCTAACTAATTAACAGAGAATGTTATATCATGTCTTGTAGTATTAGCAAATACACGAGCGCACCAATGACACTAAGGTATGGTATTTCAGGACTAAGAAGTTCTTTATTTTCTTCTTGAGGTCGGAGATCTTTATTCACTTCAATTGAGCGAACAATTATTGAAGTACTTAAAGAATGCGCATTGTCCATGTAAAATCATTTTAAAACTTTCTCAGTATAGGCAGATTGATAGTTAAAGATCTCGTCTTCTAAATGCTTAATTTACAGACACTACAAGAAAAAGGACCTACGGTGACGGTTAAAAACTGTCATCGGAGGGGGTGGATGACAGTTTTTGTAAGTGTCATTGTAGCTTGTGTCACGGTAGGTCATTCATAGATGACGGTTTAAATAACTGTCACATAATATGTGACAGTTATAAATTGTCACACATTTGGTCATTGACTTTGACTATTTCTCGCTTTATTTTATTTTTTTCCCGTGAAAAATTATTTTGGCGCATTTTTTATTTAATAATTAATTTAATTTAATTAATTTTTTTTTTAATAATAGTAAAATTGGTGGGAAAATAGCATATTGTAACTAAAATGTAACTAATTAATCAAATCATTTTAATATACAATATTAAACATTTACAAATTATTTTACAAAACAAAATGTTCCCAAAACAAAATAAATGCATGGTCTCGGCCAAGACCAACAAGAAGGCCGAAAATACAATGTCTTCTTGAACATGTCTTCTTGAACCGTCACGTAATAACTCCAACACCATTCGTCCCTAACAATCTCCAAGAAATCAGAAATGGAGGTATTGCTTCAAAAATTAAAACTAAGAATCACGCACCATTTTATGTTATTATCATGTAATTGACTTATTTCTTTCTCTTAGTTCCTGATATGGTATTATTTATCTGTGATATTCGAAGTTCTTCAACTTTTTTTATCCGTTTTCGATTTCATCGTTTGACCATTTTCCGATGTGTTTTTTCCAACAGCAGCATCAAGCAACAAGCAGCAGCAGCAGCAGGGGCTACCAATAAAAATCAACCTCGCCTATAAAGAAAGAAATTAGTGATGTTCTATAATTATTGAGTGTATTTTATACATTATTTTTAGTCCTTTTTAGTTAAGTATTTTCCTCTTTTCGTTTGTGTTTAGTATATTGTTAGGTGTATTGTTCTTTCTTTTGTATCACAACAGTTATAAAGGAGGAAATACAGAATTGAGTATGAAATGAGCTTAATTGAGATGAGATCTTCACAAGCACATCCCAAGGAATGAAGCTTAAGAAGCCCCAAGAAGAATAGAAGAAATCTGAAAAATTCCGACGAAAAAAGGGTCAGGGCCGCGACGCATGGATTGAAGGGCTGCGACGCTCGAAGGCACCGCGGTACCTTGCAGCAGCACCACGGTGCCACCCTTCCAGTAAGCTACAGGGATTTTCGACGGCATTAGGGCCGCGGTGATAGGCAGAGGCATCGCGGTGCCGACGCGTGATTTTTAGACTCCGAGCCGAATTAGACAGGTTTTTTTTGTCCGAAAGGCAATTTTCCTCAGCTATAAAACCCCTAAAACCCTGCGATATACCGCATTCTATACCATACTTTACAATATACTTTATGGAGGCAAGAAGGAGGCAAGACACAATTGGAGACTCTTGTTCAAGTTCTTTTTCTTTCCTTATTTATCAGTTTATGTTGGATTGTAATTTAGTTCTTGACATAACAATGTTTAGAAGCTAATTACTTTAGTAGGGATTTCCATCGAATCTTCTTGAAATTATTTCATATAGTTAATGCATAGTTTTTTATTTCTTCTTCAGCATATTAAGATCTATTCAATATTGTTGTGATTGTTTGATAATTAACTGACCATTAATTGTCATCACTTATATGATTTCGAATCAAAAGTCTGAAAGGTGAGATTTTAATATGCTGTAATTGTCTAGACATAGGTTAAAATCGTGGACGAAAGTACCCCGATACTTGTGTAGTGTTTAAGGTTATTGTTCTTAATCCTCCTGTGTGGTAAAATCTATCATAGAAATATAGAAGGTTTCTGCACAAGGTTGAACTCTCATATGTCCTAAACGAAATATAATGACACATTAGTTAACCTGCTATCTTAATAAGAAGAATAATCATTAGTGCTGCATTAACACGTGAAAGAGTGGATAGTTGAGGAGATTGGAAGCCCTATTTTCTTCATAACTGTTTTAAATCCCAAAGTATTATCATCTTTAGTTTATTTTCTGCACTTAGTTTTAATTTTTCGTTATAATTCTCAAACTAAAGAACGTTAACCAAATAGATACCATAGAATAGATAATCGGTACTTGACAAACCAGTCTCTGTGGACGATAAACTCGGTCTTACAGACTATATTACTTGAACGATACGTACACTTGCGTGAGCATCTAGAAATATCGCAACAAGTTTTTGGCGCCATTGCCGGGGACTGGCGTACTTTCAATATCGAATTATCTATTCTTATTTCTAATTTGGTTTGTATATATTTGGTTGTGTTATTTTATTTCTAATTTGGTTGCTCCATGAACAAGTTTCTAACTTGTTCTGCGAGCAAAAAAAATTTTTATCAGCTTTTGTAGTTTTCTTATTTTATAGGTAAAATTAGTATAGGTGAATGGACTATTACTATCAGGGGCAGCAGTACTACTACTATTATCAACAACAGCAGTACCATCAATAACAATTTAACCTACAGGTTCCACAGGAATATAGAGATGAGCTGCAGGAAGCCTTACTCAGGCTCACCAAGTCCGAGAATCCTCAAGGACAATTTCAGCAATCACAGTTTCAGGGCCACTATCGAAACCAACATCCACAAAGTCAGGCCCTATCAGAGACGATGGATGAATTGAGACCAACAATGTTGGCCCTCACAAATGCCCAAACTCAGTTCATGGTGGAAACGAAATCCTCTATACAAAACTTGGAGACTCAAGTGGGGCATCGTTTGAATTTGGAACCACAAATCGGGCAACTGATGAACATGGTAACCATTACACCTCAAGAAAGTCCACCGAGTGACCCAGTTACGAGGAGTGGTAAGCATATTGAGGAACCTGAACCACAACAAGTTGTTGAAGAATTTGGATTGATAGTTGGTGTAGAGAAAGAAGAGGTCACTGAGAACCACCCTATTGCAGAAAAGACAACACCAAATGTCATTGCTGACCCTAAAAAAAGTCCATACTCTGAAGGGCACCCCTAAAATTTGAGAGATGTAGGGAGTTTCACTGATCCCTACATTATAAATAGCATTGAAGACAAGAATGTCTTATGTAAATGGGGGACAATCTTAAATTGGAGGCCCTTGTTTGAAAAAAATTGTTGTAGGTAAAGTGAGACCCGCAACAATAACGGTGCAGATAGCAAGCCGTTCGCAGAAGGATCCACTGGACACTAGTGACGATTAATTGCGTCCGGCTAAAAGACATTAAAGACAGCGCTACTTGGGAGGCAACTCAATGTTTTTAATTATGTTATTTCAATATTTGTTTTAGTTATTTTATTTTGTCTTGAACTGTCTCACGGTCTTGGTTTCTTGTCTTGTGTTTTTGGATGACAGATGGACTGGAAGCTAACTCCGAGGAGGAAATGGCGAAAAATCTTTGGCAGGCGGTCCTCACGGACGGTGTGCCTGAAAAAATTCCTTCATCCCAGACCTCCGTTATGACCGTTGTGTTGTGTCAGTAAGTTGTCCCTCATTATTTTTAGTCTTCACACATTGGGGACAATGTGTCGATTAAGTTTGGTGGGGGGGGGTATCTTATTTTGTTTTGAGTCTTTTTGTTGTCTTTTTTTTTTGTTTCATGTGTTTGTGAGTCATAATTTTTTTATGGGTCAAGCATGTTGTAGTTGCTAAAGTTATTGAGTGGATTAAGTGGGATAATGTAATGGAATTAAAAGCGACAATCTGTGTGCTTAAGTTGGATATGCCAAAAATTCATGACATCTAATTATTTGAGATATTTGTGCTTAGCCTATGTGTTGTCAATTGTGGAAAGAAAGGTTGAAAATGTCTAGAAAATTTGTTTGCTTGTTATTTGAGGCGAAATAGTTAAGATGTACATATTTAGGGAGATGATTCAGACATTCTTTGATAGCACTTCTTACCGTTCATTACCTATCCTGACATAAATTGTATCACTAGTCAGCCCTTTTGAGCCTAAATAATATCTTTGTTTGACACCTTATGATTCCTTGTTTGTGCCATAAGTAATAATTGAAAAATATTGGGATGAAAAGTGTTGAAGAAAGGAATAAAAGAGAGGAAAAATTGATGCACCCCAATGAAAATATACAAAAGCCTAAGTTTGGGGGTGCTTGTTATTGATAATATACCTCATTCTCTTAAAATAAAAGAAGGGAGAAATAGGTATGAGACTAAGAAGAAAGTCAGAAAGAATGAAAAATGAGTTGAATGAAAAATACTTATGGTACGTAATTTGAGCATAAATGCCTACTTTTATCTACCCCTGCCTAAGCCTACATTACAACCCTTGAAAGTCTTGATGATCTCTAATGTGTATATCTATGATTAGTGGAAAATAGCAAGTAAACATGTATATAGAATTTTGGGAAAGATGGAATGAAATTGACATGCATAGGTTAGGTGTTCGTATTCCATTGATTATGATCTAAGTAAATTTGCGAAATATCTAACTTGAAATTCTAGATTGCTAAATATTCATGTATGTTCTAACATATTATCCAAACTTTCATCCATAATATTTAAGAAGCATTGCTATAACTACTTGATACCTTTCATAGAGTCTTTGTTTTTATTTTTGTTTTTGTTTAGTGTTTTACTCGAGAGCGAGTAAAGTGTAAGTTTGGGGGTGTTTGTTGAGTGTATTTTATACACTATTTTTAGTCCTTTTTAATTAAGTACTTTTCTCTTTTCGTTTGTGTTTAGTATAGTATTAGGTGTATTGTTCTTTCTTTTGTGTCACAACGGTTATAAAGGAGGAAATACAGAATTGAGGATGAAATCTGCACAAGCACAGCCTAAGGAATGAAGAGAAGAAATCTGGCAAATTCCGACGAAAAAGGGTCGGTCGCGGTGCTGGCAGCGACACGCGGTGCTGGCAGCAGCACATGATGCCACCCTTCCGATGAAGCTACGAGGATTTTCAACGGCATTAGGGCGCGGTGCTGAGCGAGAGGCAACTGCGTCGACACGAGATTTTTAGACTCCGAGCCGAATTGGACAGGGTTTTTATGGTCCGAAAGATAAGTTTCCTCAGCTATAAAACCCCTAAAACCCTGCGATATACCGCATTCTATACCATACTTTACAATATACTTTGTGGAGGCAAGAAGGAGGCAAGACACAATTGAAGACTCTTGTTCAAGTTCGTTTTCTTTCCCTTATTTTGTTTAGTTTATGTTGGATTGTAATTTAGTTCTTGACATGACAATGTTTAGGAGCTAATTACTTTAGTAGGAATTTCCATCGAATCTTCTTGAAACTCTTCATATAGTTAATGCATAGTTTTTTATTTCTTCTTCAGCATATTAAGATCTATTCAATATTGTTGTGATTGTTTGATAATTAACTGACCATTAATTGTCATCACTTATATGATTTCGAATCAAAAGTCTGAAAGGTGAGATTTGAATATGTTGTAATTGTATAGACATAGGTTAAAATCATGGACGAAAGTACCCCGATACTTGTGTAGTGTTTAAGGTTATTGTTCTTAATCCTCTTGTGTGGTAAAATCTATCATAGAAATATATAAGGTTTCTGCACAAGGTTGAGCTCTCGTATGTCCTAACTGGAATATGATGACAGATTAGTTAACCTGCTATCTTAATAAGAAGAATAATCATTAGTGTTGCATTAACACGTGAAATAGTGGATAGTTTAGGGCCTTGGAAGCCCTATTTTCTTCATAACTTTTTTAAATCCCAAAGTATTATCATCTTTAGTTTATTTTCTGCACTTAGTTTTAATTTTTAGTTATAATTCTCAAACTAAAGAACGTTAACCAAATAGATACCTGGTGCGCGAAAAGATGCACACACTTAAACGCAAGTGCACGTTATCGTGACAAGTAATATAGTCTTAGCAAGACCGAATATCGTCCACAAGGATTAGGGTTCAAGTACCAACTATCTATCTTTTGGTATCTATTTGGTAAATTGATAATTGAGTTTGTGGTTTATAACTATGAATTATAAAGACTAATTTAACTAATGAGTTTACTTCAGTTGTGATGAGAATAGGGCTTCCACGTCTCCTCACTATCCGCTTATGTTACTTATTAATGCAATAGCTTATGATCTTCTTCTTTTGGAGAAAGCAGGTTCACTAAATCGTTTTATACTCCCGTTAGGGTTATATAAACACTCAACCCCAGTATTGCACCTTACCTACCTTTCGGTGATAAGGATAACTCTATAGGAGGATTAAGAATAAGAACCTAGTTAACCGTCACGCACAATGCGTAAAATTAGGGTTGTTAAGCCTCTCGTTAACGCTACATAAATAATTGAGGTATTTTCATCCCCAATCCAATAATGTCTACCCAACTTACAGCATATTCACAATCCCCTCCTTTCGGAGTCTGATTAGAAATCATATAGTGATAATTAGTTGTCAATTAACTACCAAGCATTCAATTCAATTATTGGATAGATCTCAACAACAAGAAGAATAACTATAAGCATGCATTAAATCATAACATAAATTTCTAGAGATTCAACATGGAAAGCCCTATAGAGGAATTAGTTCCTAGCCATTGACATGACAAGAACTAATTCCATGTTCTTCATAAAACTGAAATAAAAAGAAAAAGGAAAAGAAAATAGTTAAGAATGAGTCTCCAAGCCTTCTAGCATCCAAGGGTTGTGTTGTGGAATATTTACAAGATGGATTGGTGGATGGAAGGATGTAGAATGGTGAATGGTGGAATGGAGAATGGTTAATTCTTCTAATGATGTAGAGTATTTATAGCCAAAGAATCCTTTTGGTGAAGGGTTAGGGATTTTGTAGGTAGGAAAAGTTATTAGAATCCTTTTAGGTAAGGGTTTTAAGGTAGGAAAAGTTACCCCTTTAGGTAGGAAAAGTTATCCCTTTAGGATTCTGAAAACATGTCAAATTCGGCCCAGCACTTCATAATTCCCGCGTCGGCACCGCGACCCTGCAGAATGGCGCCGCGGCGCCTGAAAACCTGCAACTTTCTGAGCTTCCAGCACATTGGGCGCCGCGGCTCCGGTGACGTTTTTCTGGCAGATTCCGTGTCGTTGCCCTTTTTTCGTCCGGACTTCATCTGAACTCCTCTATAATTCCCGGAACTTCTTAGACTTTATTTCTTGGCCCTTTTTGTGTGCAATTCCATCTCATTTATGCTCATTTCATCTTCTTTTCGCCATTTCTCCATTTATGACCGCTGTGACACAAAAGAAAGGAAAACGACCCTAATACTATACTAAACATAAATAAAATGAGTAAAATACTAACTAAAAATGACTCAAAAAGTGTATATAAAATACACCGATCAAATACCCCCAAACTTAACCTTTGCTCGCCCTCGAGCAAAGATAGAAAGAAAGAAATAAAAGACTCAAAGAATGAAAAATAAAAGACTCACTGACATTGATCACTTTTGTTGCATTAGTGTTAACTAGGAAAACATGAAGTTTAGCAAAATAATATGCAGGAACATATAGCATGAAATTTCAGCACACAAAACATATTAAGCCTAGATATTTCGCAAACTTATATTTATCATGCTTAATGGAAGTCAATATACTAAATCATGCTTGTAAAATAGAAAAATTCCTATGGCATGTTTACTTGCTATTCTCCACTAATCCTGGATATGCATAAAAGAGATCTTCAGGACTTTAAGGGTTGTAATGTAGGCTTAGGTATAGGTAGATAAAAATAGGCATTTTAGGCTCATTCTGTGTACCATAAGCTCTTTAGCTTTTCAGTATTTCCCTTTTCTTTTTGTTCTTTCCTTCACTTCGATTCTATCTTTTCCCTCTTTTGTTTTGGGAGAGTGAAATGTATAATAATGACAGGCACCCCCAAACTTAGGCTTTTGCCTATTTCTTATTACTTTTTTATTGGGGTGCAACAAGCTCATTCACTCTTTTGTCTCTTTTTTTTAACACAATTTATTCCACTACTTCACATTTTTACTTATGGCACAATTTGTGGGAATATAGGGTGTCAAAGAAGAAGTTTCAGTTTTTAGGCTCAATGGGGCTGACTAGGGATACTTTTAAAGTCCGGGATAGAAAAGAAAGGTAAGAATTGACTATCAAAGAAATGCCTGAGTCATCTCCCTAACATGCATATCCTAACTATTTCGCCTCAAATAGCAAGCAATCATAACACATAAGTTTTCATCATTTAGCATGCACAATTCAAGCAAGAAACTCCAAATAGACAGATTTTGTGAGTTTTTGGCATATCTAACCTAAGTGTTTAGATAGTTGCTTTTATTCCATTACATTATTCCACCTTCCTTCACTAGGTGTTTCTAGCAACTACAGCATACATGATCTTTGACAGACAATTATGACTCAAAAAGAAAAAAAAAATGTGACTCAAAATATACATAAAACAATCAAAAACACAAATAAAACACCCCCCCAAACTTAAATCACACATTGTCCCCAATGTGTGCAAGACTCAAAAGAATTAGTGACAACTTACTGACACAACACAACGGTCATAACGGAGGTCTAGGAGGAAGAATTCTGGAATTTGCACGGATTATGGTCCTCTGAAGTTCCGCGACCACGAGATTCGCGCATGGCCGCTAGTCTGGTGGCTCTATGGAGTTCGCGCGCCCCGAGATTCAGCGCGCTGACGACTGCTTTTCCTTTTTTCAGCGTTTGTTGCTCTTTTTTCCTCGGTTTCAGCTTTCAGTCCACCTGTCATCCAACAACACAAAACAAGAACCCAAGACCGTGAGACTGTTCAAGTCAAAATAAAATAAAATAAAGACAGAAATTAAAATAACATAATTAAAAATATTGGGTTGCCTCCCAACAAGCGCTGTCTTTAACGTCTTGTAGCCGAACGCCTTTAACCTTTACGAGTGCCCATTGGATCCTTCTGCGAACTGCTTGCAATCCGCAGAGTTATTGTTGCAGGTCTCACTTCAACTACAACAATTGCTTCAAACAAGGGCCTCAAATATACGATTATCCCCCAAGTACACAAGACATGCTTGTCCTTTAGGCTTTCTGTAATGTAGGAATCCGTGAACTTCTCTACATCTCTCAACTCTAGGGGGTACCCTTGATGGTGCGGACTTCCTAATTGGGGATCAGCAGTGATAGCTGGTGGTGTTTCTTCTGTAATAGGTGTAAGAAAAAGAATTTCCACAGAATCCAAGAAGGTAAATAATTGAATCTCTGCAATCTTTTCCCTTTCTACACCAACTATTGATGCGCGTAATATGCACACACTTTTAAACGCAAGTGCACGTTATCGTATCAAGTAGTATAGTCTTAGATAAGACCGAATATCGTCCTCTAGGATTAGGGTTCAAGTACCAACTATCTATTTTATAGTATCTATTTGGCGAATTAATACTTGATTGGTTGTTTATAACTAAGAATTATTAAAGAGACGTAAATATAAAGGAGTTACTTCAGATGTGATGAGAATATGGCTTCTATGTATCCTTACTATCCGCTTATGTTACTTGTTAATGCAGTACTTATGGTGTTCTTCTTTTGGAGAAAGCGGGTTCTGAAATCGTTTTATACTCCGTTAGGGTTATATAAACACTCAACCCCAGATTGTTCCTTACCTAACTTTCACGATAAGGGTAACTCTATAGGATGATTAAGCACAAAACCTAGTTGGCCGTCACGCACAATGCGCAAAATTAGGGTTGTTAAGCCTCTCATCAACGCTTACAAATCTAATTGAGGTATTTTCATCCCCAATTCAAGACCGTCACCCAACTTACAAAGATATTCACAATCCTCCTTTTCGTAATCGATTAGAAATCATATAGTGATAACTAGTTGTCAATTAGCTACCAAGAATTCAACTCAATTATTGGATAGATCTCTCAATAAGAATAATAACCATAAGCATGCATTACTTTATAACATAAGGTTCAAGAATTCAACATAGAAAGCCTATAAGAGAATTAGTTCCTAGCCATGAATATGACAAGAACTAATTCAAAGTTCATCATGCAAAACGAAATAAATAAAGGAAAGGAAAAAGAAATTACTAAGCTAATGGTATCCAAACTCCAAGTCAAGAATCTTGAGTTGTGCAAGAAAGGAGCCTCAAAAGCGCCTAGGGTTCTCCTTATATAGTTTTAAACGCCTCCCTTCTTTTCCTTCCGTGCTGGCCCAAAAATCCGTCAAAAGACCTAATTTTTCGCGTCGCGCCCGGCCTGTGTCGGCGCGCGGCGCTAAAGTTCTGCAATACTGGGTGTTTTGGCGCGCGGCCCGATATCTGGCATGCGAGGCGCGCCTGCAACTCTGTGGCTTCTCGGATGTTTAGCGCCGCGCCTGTTTCGTCTCTGAGGCGCGCCGTACTGGATCTTCTGCGACTTCTACGAATAATAGCGCCGCGACCTCTTCATTGCGAGGCGCCGCGCAGTCTGGATTTCAGCCTCGTTTGACACTTTCTCCGTTTTCAGCTCTAGTACCTCCTCTTTTTCCCTCTTTTCGCTCCTTTTCCGCCATTTGGCCACTTTAGCCACTTTGACTCAAAAGAAAGAAAATCTATCCTAATACGACACTTTGTATGTACAAAACGGGACAAAAGACTAACTAGACTGACTCAAAAGGTGTATATAAAATACACCGATCAAATACCCCCAAACTTAACCTTTGCTCGCCCTCGAGCAAAGATAGAAAGAAAGAAAGTAAAAGACTCAAAGAATGAAAGAATAACAGACTCACCGCCATTGATCACTTTTGCTGCATAGATGTTAACTAGAAAAACATGAAGGTTAGCAGAATAATATGCAGGAACATATAGCATGGAATTTCAACACATTGAGCTAGATATTTCGCAAACTCATACTTATCATGCTTAAATGGAAGTCAGTGTACTCAAGTATGCATATAAATTCAAAAATTCCTATGGCATGCTTACTTGCTATTCTCCACTAATTCTGGATATACATAAAAGAGATCTTCAGGACTTTAGGGGTTGTAATGTAGGCTTAGGTAGGGGTTGGTAAAGATAGGCATTTAGGCTCATTTTTACGTACCATAAGCACTTAGGCTTTTCAATTTTTCCCTTTTTCTTTTGATTCTTTACTTCACTTCAATTCTATCCTTCCCCTCTTTTGTTTTGGGAGAATGAAGTATATAATAATGACAAGCACCCCCAAACTTAGGCTTTTGCCTATTTCTTATTACTTTTGTATTGGGGTGCAACATACTTTATTCATTCTTTTTGTTTTCTTTTTAACACAATGTACTCCTACTGTTTCATAATTTCACTTATGGTACACTTTGTGGGAATATAGGGTGTCAAAGAAGAAGTTTCAAATTTTAGGCTCAATGGGGCTAACTAGTGATATTTTTAAAGTACGGGATAGAAAAGAGGTAAGAATTGGCTATCAAAGAAATGCCTGAGTCATCTCCCTAGCATGCATATCCTAATTATTTCGCCTCAAATAGCAAACAATCGTACACATAGGTTTTCAATCATTTAGTATGCACAATTCAAGCATGAAACTCCAAATAGACAGATTTTGTGAGTTTTTGGCATATCTAACCTAGGTGTTTAAATAGTTGCTACAATTCCGTTACATTATTTTACCTTACTTCACTAGGTGTTTCTAGCAACTACAGCATACATGATCTTTGACAGGCAATTATGACTCAAAAACGAAAAAAAAATTTGTGGTGACTCAAAATAAACAAAAAAAATCAAAAAGAAGACTCGAATAAAACATAAAAATGAAACACATAAAAAACACCCCCAAACTTAAATTACACATTGTCCCCAATGTGTAGACTCAAAGGAAAAACTAAAAGACAAAAAGACTTACAGTTTTTGGCTAAAATGGTGGTGGTGGCGGTGGATAGTGCTTCTAATTTCGTGAGGGGAGGAGAGCCCTTGGTGTTTGATTTGGCGGTAGGGCTTTTGGATCAAAGTATTTTCCAGAATTCTCTGCAACTGGACACCGCGGCGCTTAAACTTCCGCACCTCTTCAGATCTTTCGGCGCCGCGGCGCTTAAACTCCTGCGCTCCATCGGGATTTCATGCGCCGCGGCCCATTCTGAGGCGCGGCGCTATCTTGGCACATTTTTCTGGATTTACGCTGCGTGGCCTGCTCTGGCGCCGCGGCTCTTAAACTTCAGCACCTTTTCAGATATTTGTTGCCGCGCCACTGCTCTGGCGCGCGGTGCTTACCCGCTTTCGAAATCCTCGCTTTCTTGATTTATTTCCACACTGCTGTCAATCACATCACAAAACACAAGACTCCAAGACCGTGAGACTGTTCTGAGACAAAAATAAAATAAACTTAAAGACAGAAATTAAAATAACATAATTGAAAACGTTGGGTTGCCTCCCAACAAGCGCTGTCTTTAACGTCTTTTAGCGGACGCAAGTTCCTTAGACTTACTAGCCCCAGGGTGGATTAAGTCCCCAACTAATCCATTTCCGCCACATTTGGCGTTTCCTTTCTCCTTTTCTTTTTAGCATTATCGGTAGTAGGGAGTTAAACAATTACCTCATTTAGTGTCATCTCGAAGAAACCATGCTTGCTTTCTTGGGCTCATCACTCTTTGGTTGCATTGCAATGGCTCGCATGGGGTTTGGTGGTGTTGATTGCAAAACACCCACTTACGGTTCTTGGCTCAATGGCGTGTTTAAGACTTTAAACACCATATCTTCGTTCTCCACTCTTAGCGTTAGCTCTCCTCTTTCAACGTCAATCAAGGCTCTGCAGTTGCTAGGAATGGCCTCCCAATATGATCGGGATTTACGCATCTTCTTCCATATCGAATGAGAAATCTGCGGGAAAGAAAAATTTTCCTACGCTTCACAATCACATCCTCGATCTTCCTCGTGGATGAACCAGCATCTGTCGGCTAGTTGCGGACTCACGGTGGTGGGTTTAACTTCTCCTAACTCGATCCTTTGAAACCGATAGGGCATCAAATTTATACTCGCCACTAAATCACACAAGGCTCTGTTGCAAGTCACCCCGCTGTGCATGGTAGTGTAAAGCTTCCAGTCCTTTAGCTTTGGTGGCAATTTCTTTTGTAAGATAGCACTACACTCTTACTTAGTGCTACTATCTCATATTCGGCCGCTTTCCTCTTTTCCCAAGATTTCTTTCATGAACTTGAAATAAGATGGCATCTGCTCCAAAGCCTCTATAAACGGTATGTTGATGTGCAACTTCTGAATACCTCAAGAATTTGGAAAATTGTTTATCGACCGCCTTCCTTTGTAATCTCTGGGGAAAGGAATCTTTTTACGTATACTCATTCTCGGAGTTTTCTCTATCACCGGGCTAGGTTCACCACCTTATCTTTTCTAATTCGCTTCCTCTCAACTATTGGCTGAGGCGTCTGTTGCTACAATTGTTTTCCACTTCTCAACTGAACTGCCTTACATTGCTCACTCGGATTTACCTCAGTATTGCTTGGAAATGTCCCGTGGCTTTGATGTTTGCCTTTGCTAGTTGTCTACTGTGTTTCCAAGTTTACGAGCGAGGATCTAGATCTGTTATAAAGCTGCGTCAGGCGTTGGCAAGTCTTTGTCATGCTGCTTTAAGCTCATCCGGTTTTTCTTGGCGACAGTGCATTGGTATTGGTGGGGCTTGAGTGAAGGGCTGTTGATTCGCATCTTCTTGGTTACGATCGCCTATCACCGATTCTGCGCCACGATATTGGTTTGTTGGCCACAGTGCTGATTTTCTTGGCCACTGTGCGATTTTCTTGTACGATCTCCTTTCCATGAGAAGTTTGGGTGATTCCTCCACCCTGGATTATAAGTGTTTGAGTAGGGGTTGTTCTGTTGCCTCTGGTAGTTACCTACTGCTTGACACTCTGCCTGCTCCATTGGGATGTTGTTGGGATCCGCTGAAGGACACCTATCAAATGTATGTGGGCCGCCACATATCTCACAGTTTTTCGGCAGTTGCACAGCATTCACTGACACAGTATGTTGCTGCAATTGTTTCGCTAGAAGAGCCACTTGTGCGTTCAAAGCAGCAATAACATCTACTTCATGGACCCCCACAGTTCTTCTCCCACTGGTTGCCCTCTCTTCAGTGACATGGTTGTTAGTGGCCATATCTTCTAATAACTCGTGGGCGTCGTGGGCTGTTTTCCTCATGAATGCTCCACCTGCGGCTGCATCTATGATGGTTACGGTTGTCTTTGCTCGGCCGTTGTAGAAAATATTAACCAAGTTCCACAACTCAATGCAATGGTGTGGACACTTCATCTGTAGATCTATCAATCTCTCCCAAGCTTCATATAAGGACTCTCCATCACTTGATAGAAGTTGTTCAACTCCTCTTAATTTCTTTGCTACAGGTGGAAAGAACTTGGCTAGGAATTTACGTGCCATTTCGTGCCATGTAAATATCGAATCGGTGGCGAATTCAACCATACTTTTGCTCTAT
Organism: Przewalskia tangutica; assembly: GCA_029844215.1. Classification (NCBI taxonomy): domain Eukaryota; kingdom Viridiplantae; phylum Streptophyta; class Magnoliopsida; order Solanales; family Solanaceae; genus Przewalskia; species Przewalskia tangutica. The sequence goes on from CM056723.1 coordinate 22,127,788, forward strand.
CCACGGTGAGAAGGGAAAGAGCCTCAATCTGACGGCATCATCGATGCCGTTATATCGAAAGTGGCACATAGCTCCAAGAAATTTGCTATGTGCATATGTGGATCCTCAGATGGCGATCCTCGAATCGTGTCTTCTTGCACCATGCTCGAGAATCATTGGTTTTATCTCGAAATTGTTGGCTCCTTGTAGGGAGCCTAATGCAAATCTGTGCTCCATTCACTCTTGGTAGCACATAATCTCCTGCACTTCTTTCGGTGGATTCGAACTCTATCCTCCATATCTATTGGCACTTCGAGGATCTCCAGGTTAAGTTGATTTTCACCTAACCCTTCTCTCATCCTGTTATTGTTGGGAGCAGTCCATTTCTATCAACGTTGCAATTCGCGATTCTTTCATTACGTTTGCGTGCTTTCTCAATTTCGGATTGAAGGGAACAAGAGTGTCGACTCCTCTTCTCCTTCGCATAAACCGATATCACGAGAAAGATAAAAACAAACAAAGAATCACGGCCACGATTTTCGTAGAAACTAAAAAAATAAAAATAAAAATTAAATCCAAATTAGAAATTAAAAATAGATAATTTGATATTGAACTATTGCCTAATCCCCGGCAACAGCGCCAAAAACTTGATGCGCGTAATATGCACACACTTTTAAACGCAAGTGCACGTTATCGTATCAAGTAGTATAGTCTTAGATAAGACCGAATATCGTCCTCTAGGATTAGAGTTCAAGTACCAACTATCTATTTTATAGTATCTATTTGGCGAATTAATACTTGATTGGTTGTTTATAACTAAGAATTATTAAAGAGACGTAAATATAAAGGAGTTACTTGGATGTGATGAGAATAGGGCTTATGTATCCTTACTATCCGCTTATGTTACTTGTTAATGCAAGTACTTATGGTGTTCTTCTTTTGGAGAAAGCGAGTTTCTGAAATCGCTTTATACTCCGTTAGGGTTATATAAACACTCAACCCAGATTGTTCCTTACTTAACTTTCACGATAAGGGTAACTCTATAGGAGGATTAAGCACAAAAACCTAGTTGACCGTCACGCACAATGCGCAAAATTAGGGTTGTTAAGCCTCTCATCAACGCTACAAATCTAATTGAGGTATTTTCATCCCCAATTCAAGACCGTCTACCCAACTTACAGCATATTCACAATCCCTCCTTTTCAGAATCTGATTAGAAATCATATAGTGATAACTAGTTGTCAATTAGCTACCAAGAATTCAACTCAATTATTGGATAGATCTCTCAATAAGAATAATAACCATAAGCATGCATTACTTTATAACATAAGGTTCAAGAATTCAACATAGTAAGACATATAAGAGAATTAGTTCCTAGCCATGAATATGACAAGAACTAATTCAAAGTTCATCATGCAAAAACTGAAATAAATAAAGGAAAGGAAAAAGAAATTACTAAGCTAATGGTATCCAAACTCCAAGTCAAGAATCTTGAGTTGTGCAAGAAAGGGGAACCCTCAAAAACTGCCTAGGGTTCTCCTTATATAGTTTTAAACGCCTCCTTCTTTTCCTTCCAGGGCGACCCAAAAATCCGTCAAAGACCTAATTTTCAGCGTCGGCGCGCGCCTGCTGTCGGCGCGGCGCTAAAGTTCTGCAATACTGGTGTTTTGGCGCGCGGCCGATATCTGGCATGCGAGGCGCGCGGCCTGCAACTCCTGTGGCTTCTCGGATGTTTAGGCGCGCGGCCAACTACGGTCTCACGAGGCGCGCTGGATCTTCTGAGCTTCTCACGAATAATAGCGCGCGTGCCCTTCGATCGCAGGAGGCGCCGTGGCGCAGGTCTGGATTTCAGCCTCGTTTGCCACTTTCTCCGTTTTCAGCTCTAGTACCTCCTCTTTTTCCCTCTTTTCGCTCCTTTTCCGCCATTTGGCCACTTTAGCCACTTTGACTCAAAAGAAAGAAAATCTATCCTAATACGACACTTTGTATGTACAAAACGGGACAAAAGACTAACTAGACTGACTCAAAAGGTGTATATAAAATACACCGATCAACTATCTCACCAGATTCCTCAATAGTTGGGTTCGGTTCGGGCTCCTCAATTTGTTGTTCACTGTTGAATATGATTGCGAGTTCTGCTATTTGCGTTTCCAACTTCTTCATGGCCATTCTCGTTTCGTCCATGAACTGAGCTTGATACTTAGCGAAACTGAGTATGGCTTCTCGCAATTCCTCCCTCTCTTTCTCTATGGTTGGAGCTCGATCATATTGACAGTAGAAATCCATGTCTTGAGGATCCCTGAGATGCATCAAAACCAACAACGGATCACGGCACCCTTGTTTTCACACAATAAATACATAAAACGAAAATGAATAAAATAAAAAATAAAAATAACAAAGAATAAAAACCAAATTAGAAATTAAAAATAGATAAATTTGATATTGAACTATGCCTAATCCCCGGCAACGGCGCCAAAAACTTGATGCGCGAAAAGATGCACACACTTAAACGCAAGTGGACGTTATCGTGACAAGTAATATAGTCTTAGCAAGACCGAATATCGTCCACAAGGATTAGGGTTCAAGTACCAACTATCTATCTTTTGGTATCTATTTGGTAAATTGATAATTGAGTTTGTGGTTTATAACTATGAATTATAAAGACTAATTTAACTAATGAGTTTACTTCAGTTGTGATGAGAATAGGGCTTCCACGTCTCCTCGCTATCCGCTTATGTTACTTATTAATGCAATAGCTTATGGTCTTCTTCTTTTGGAGAAAGCAGGTTCACTAAATCGTTTTATACTCCCGTTAGGGTTATATAAACACTCAACCCCAGTATTGCACCTTACCTACCTTTCGGTGATAAGGATAACTCTATAGGAGGATTAAGAATAAGAACCTAGTTAACCGTCACGCACAATGCGTAAAATTAGGGTTGTTAAGCCTCTCGTTAACGCTACATAAATAATTGAGTTATTTTCATCCCCAATCCAAGAATGTCTACCCAACTTACAGCATATTCACAATCCCCTCCTTTCGGAGTCTGATTAGAAATCATATAGTGATAATTAATTATCAATTAACTACCAAGCATTCAATTCAATTATTGGATAGATCTCAACAACAAGAAGAATAACCATAAGCATGCATTAAATCATAACATAAATTTCTAGAGATTCAACATGGAAAGCCCTATAGAAGAATTAGTTCCTAGCCATTGACATGACAAGAACTAATTCCATGTTCTTCATAAAACTGAAATAAAAAGAAAAAGGAAAAGAAAATACTTAAGAATGAGTCTCCAAGCCTTCTAGCATCCAAGGGTTGTGTTGTGGAATATTTACAAGATGGATTGGTGGATGGAAGGATGTAGAATGGTGAATGGTGGAATGGAGAATGGTTAATTCTTCTGATGATGTAGAGTATTTATAGCCAAAGAATCCTTTTGGTGAAGGGTTAGGGATTTTGTAGGTAGGAAAAGTTATTAGAATCCTTTTAGGTAAGGGTTTTAAGGTAGGAAAAGTTATCGCTTTAGGATTCTGAAAACATGTCAAATTCGGCCCAGCACTTCATAATTCCCGCGTCGGCGCCTGAAAACCTGCAACTTTCTGAGCTTCCAGCACATTGGGCGCCGCGGCGCTGCTGCCAGGCGCCGCGGCTCCGGTGACGTTTTTCTGGCAGATTCCGTCTCGTTGCCCTTTTTTCGTCCGGACTTCATCTGAACTCCTCTATAATTCCCGGAACTTCTTAGACTTTATTTCTTGGCCCTTTTTGTGTGCAATTCCATCTCATTTATGCTCATTTCATCTTCTTTTCGCCATTTCTCCATTTATGACCGCTGTGACATAAAAGAAAGGAAAACGACCCTAATACTATACTAAACATAAATAAAATGAGTAAAATACTAACTAAAAATGACTCAAAAAGTGTATATAAAATACACCGATCAATACCATAGAATAGATAATCGGTACTTGATAAACCAGTCTCTGTGGACGATAAACTCGATCTTACAGACTATATTACTTGAACAATACGTACACTTGCGTGAGCATCTAGAAATATTGCAACAATAATGCATTTATACATGCAAGTAAACATAATAAATAGAAGAAATATATCTAGAGATACCTGGAAATGCAAGCTAGTCAAACAATGAGAAAGCTGTAGGAACTGGTGAATAAGGATATGGGTTGGCTTACATAATAATAAGGTAAGCTTGGGTTCCAAACCTTTTGATATGCGGTCTCGATCTTCTAGGAACAATGAAGACTCACTTCAACAAGAAAAGAATCCATAAATGAAGTTCAAAAGTGAACAAATGTAGTAGTTCAGCTCAGTCTCCTCTTATTACATATCTCCGAAGTCGTAGAGCGAGCTTTTCTTTAAGGCGGTTTTCAATCACATTGAAAGAGTTAAGGCACATCTCCAAAAAACCTTGTTATAACAAACTTCCTATAAAGCCGTTATAACACTTTCATTTTAGAAAACTAAAGCACTACCATATCATGTACGGGATTTTAACCCAAAGTACTATGTACGTCTATTCTTTATAAAAGAATCGTTTCATGCAATGTTTAGGGAGTTGAACCCAAAAGCACTTTCACTATTAAAAGTAAAACCAAGTTACTTATGCCTTTAAATCAAGCCACTTCTTCTTTCAAAACTCAAGGAACTTACTTTTTAAATCAAGTAACTCCCTTTTTCAAAATCAAGTAACTTATACCTTTTAAATCAAGTTACTTCTACTCTATAAATTAAGTAACATATACTTTTCAAATCAAGTTACTTATTCTCTTTGAATCAAGTAACATATACTTTTCAAATCAAGTAGTCTATACTTTTCAAATCAAGTTACTACACCTTTAGAAATTCCATTCAAGGTTTTGAATTTAAGCGACTTCTCTTTAAATCAATCAAATAACTTATACCTTTAAATCAAGTTACTTCTCTTCTTTAAAATCAAGTCACTTCTTCTTTCAACATTTAAGGAAATTATTCTTTTAAATCAAGTAACTCATTCTTTTCCAATGACGTTACACCTATCTTTTTAAAGTCAAGTAAGCTTGTACTTTTCAATTCAAGTATTATAACTTTCAAAATAAACCAAGTCTCTTATCTTTAAAATTCAAGTATCATATACTTCAAAATCAATTCACTTATACTTCATATAATCAAATCACACAAACTTTCAAATCAAGTCCCATGATCTTGAAAATCAATACTCATTTGAACCGTGAATAGGTTACTTGTTTCTAATACTTCCTAACGACTCTTACCAACATCCCCCGTAAGACATGGTAAGAACTTAGAAATCTTTTAGACAGGCCTTTAGCATAAAATCAATAACATGAATACTTCCTAATGACAAGGTAAGTACTTCAAGAAAACAAGTCACGTATACTCCAAATAACAAGGCAAGTATACTTCAAGAATAAGTCATGTATACTCCAAAACAAGGCAAGTATACTTCAAGGATAGTCATGTCGATAGAAGGAAGAAGTTCACATACCTCATTGGCGACTAACCCAAACGACAAGTAGCAATACGCTCCAATGTACTTTAACCTCGTTGGATATTCCACCCTCCAAGTAGAATATGCTACACGTAGTATTTCAACCTATAATAACGATAACACTTATATCAATTTAAAGCTTACTATAGTAAGACTTATACCAAATAATTGCCCTCTAATTCTACGGAAATTTGGGCAGCACTTCCTTTGTTTCTACATACTTTTCCACCTTTTCCAAGGCCCGTATTCATCAACCAACAGTTAACCAAAGGGGATTACACGCCTAACTTGACGTGTAAAATTCTACCCCACAATCTATACAAAACAGTCCACAATCCTCGGCACAAAACAATCCACAATCCTCGGCACAAAACAATCCACAATTCTATAATATTAAGGGTACAATGTGAAGCCTTTTACACCCTTTTTATACCCCTATTCTTTAGGACTTTCATTAGCCATTTTACCACATTAATCATGCATGTTAGGGGATGATTTTCCGGCTTTACAACACGCCTAAAACAGTCCATAAAAACTCCACGACAATATCCAACAGTTTTATAGATTCTACGGCCAACAACTAAAATCCCACAACTCTTTCCTTAAACCTTTTTATTCCAATTCGAGGTCTAAAACTTCTACATAAGTTATAACAACTTATTAACAACAATATTAATCCATTATAACATGCAATACGTGAAGATAACAACGACAATAACCAACGAATTCCATTTACACCAAATCTGTCCCAAATCGGTTTTAGCCCCAAAAATGGCTCAAACGCTTTTTATTCTTCATTATTTTTAACACAAGTTCATCCATACATTATAACAATAAGTAATATCCAATTACTTTAAAAGAAGAAGGACTTTTACCTAATCTTTTTGCCCAAAAATGCCCCAAACCGTCCGGTCTTTATTGGTCCGCAGTTTTCGTTTCGCTCCACTTCTTCAAGTTTCAACCACATATATGTATCCCCTACAACCTTAGGATCAACTTCTCTTCACGTTTCGCTTCCAAAAAGTCGACGGAAAACCCCTAGGGTTTCATTCTATTTTCGGCCCAACCTAGATTTAGGGGTTAAGGGTGCTTAATCTTGGAAAGAAAATACTTTGATCTTGTTCTTGTTGGCTATGGTGATTTCGAAATATCTAGGTTAAGGAGAGATGAGGGTTTGTATGGATGAAGGTCTTATGTTCCAAGTCTTCAATACTTATCTATATATACTAAGGTGGAGTCTTTGCAAGACAAGTGGAGAGGACACTTGCTCTCCTCCTATTGGTCAAGAATTCTCTTCACAAAAATAATATCTCACCCTTAGCCAACTTTTCTCAACAATTTCGATGGCCCTATACCATACAACACCAAGACTTAATAATTTAACACTTAGTCCATACTTCTATTGGAAAGAATTCAATTACTAGAATTAATTCTTGTCATCACATTAATCTCGAAAAATTTCCGTATAAGGAAATGTAAAAATCCTTTCCTTTCGACATTCCAATCTTAATTCTATAATCATGTTCTCACTTAGTAGCTATGGAAATACGGGGTGTAACATTTCCCTTCCAAATCGGTAGAAACCAATCACAATCGAGGATTTGAAATCACAAAGGGACAAGGATCATTAATGATAGACAGAAAAGCAAGGGAAAACCTTACCTCTTCATCATTGCAGACGGAGGAGGAACGACTGAGCATTAAATGGCCATACAAGGTCTGCACAAGCTGAAGCCATTATGTTTTTCCATTCTTGGCCATGGTGACGAAGAGAGAGAGAGAGAATCGGCAGCGTGCTAGGGGTTTGCACAAAGAGGGAATTGCAATAAAAATGAAAGAGGGAAAGGGTAAGATATGTGTTATAACGTGGATGGGTTAGCAGATTGAATGGGTCAGTTTTTACGTGTTGGGTCGGCTCAACTCAAAACAAAATGGGTTATCTCTATAAAAATGTCACAAAAACACGTGACGGTGCAAATATCCATCATATAACTGTCATAAGTTAATGACAGTTTAAATAACTGTCACACATATGTCATAAGTGTTTGTTGACCAAGAAGTCAAGGGAAAAATATCGTAGGTCATTTTTCTTGTAGTGGAAGTTCCTCCTCTATTTATAGTGTGAAACTTCTTTGAAATTCTCACTAGTTGGTTGCAGAAGTTGAGAGAAAATAAGCAGCAATTTGGATCGATTCAGCCTCCATTAAATCCTCAACTACATTGACTTGGTCTTCACGTTGCTTTCCTTCCAAGCTTGACTTCTTCTTTCTCACGTTTTAAACACGACTACCTGGTTAACTTGCCTAGGTCATTTTTACCACACGGTAACCGTCACTGTTTATAGAGATGTTGTATGTGATGTTGTCACAACACTGCAGACAACATCCTTATACTCATATTCATTAACCACACAGGTTCCTGAATATGCATCCTAAGCAAGATTAACGCATTTCAATCTTGGTTCTTTTTCTCAAGATAATGACAATAACCTATTGAACATGAGAAATGAGAAGAGAAAATATTAAAGTTATAATAGAATTTTAGGACATGCTCATAATTAAACTCCTGCATACATGAGATCCTTTTGTTTTTGACATTCAGAGACTTTAAAAAAAAGATTCAAACATGCTATGACATATCTTGTTTAACAATGAAGGAAAACCAGTGTTCTAAAAAACGGCTGAGACGACCGCCTAGGCTCCCCCAGACCGTCCTGTTTTTGCCCCTAGTCTGATTTGTCACTTAATGAGGGTAAAATCGTAATTTTACCCTTAATTTTTTTGCCCTATCTTACAGCAAATAGAGGGCCGCGATTTTCATTTCTTCATAAATCAGAGAGAAGCAGCGAACAAGGAGAAAAAATTACAATCTTCAGACTTCAAGATTCAAGAATAAAAAAAAGCCCTAAAAATTTTCAATCAAGCTTCAAGGTTAGTTCTATTTCTTCTTCTTTCACTCTTCAATCATCATTATTTTTCTCTTTTTTCCAGTCTGTTTTGCGTCTCCTCCGCGACCCGACCTGATGTTTTTTTTTTCTTCCTTGTCGAGCCGCGACCTGCTGGCTTCTGCCATAAAAATCTGCAATTTTTTTGTTCTTCCGTGACCTGCTGCCATAAATCTGGAAAAAAAATTAAAAATTTAGTATAAATTTGTTACAACTTACACACTTATTAGTAATAGTATAAATAGACTAGTAATAAGTTAATAATATAAATATATAGTGAATGATTTGTCATTTGTGAATATTTGTCATTTACTCATTTTGAAAGTAATTATTTTATTGATTGATTATTTGATTTGTTAATGGACTTATTTTAATATTTTGCAGGTTATTAATTATTGTAAGTTGCAAAAATGAGTTTTAATCCAATTGAAAATCAAGAGTCGACTTCAAATGCTTCCAAATTAAAGATAATTAGTGATGATATTGGGTGGGAATATGGGATGCTTTCCAACCCAATGAACCAAGATAAGTGGAGGTGTAAGTTGTGTGGAAAAGAATATAGTGGAGGATGAGGGAGATGATGAGGAGGAGTTTGATTTTGAGTCGGACAATGAAGAGCGTGATATTAGAGATCTTGGTAACGAAGAGATGGAATTTTGATTTTTGCTCATGTTGTTCGTCTTAAAGGTACTTTAATGATTTATGAATTTATTAACTACTTAAGAATGTATTGATTTTATGATTTATATATTTTATGCATATATAATATATATACAATTGATGTAAAATATTAAAAAAAAAAATACATCCGCCTAGGCCGCCGCGTAGGAATCCGTCTAGGCGCTAGGCGTCGAGCTCAAGCCTCCATGGCGTCTTTTTGAACATTGAGGAAAACATCCCAACTTTCTTTAATACTAGTTAAAAACATGACAAGAATTCTGAAGGGTAGACACGAAAGAAGAATTAACAATAGCAGATAAACTAGAAAGGACAATTCAAAGTTTTAAGAAACTATTGACATATTTATAAACTGAACAATAAAATTTCTTAATAGACCAGCCAAAGCGCGCAAACGAGAAGCTCAAACATAGAGACGAAATTTGAGTGGTTAGTTCGACCAAAGGGCTTGAATCTCAAAATACCCAAAATTAGTCAAGTTAATAAAAAAATGGCTCTTGAAAATACAAAAGCCTGAGATTTAGAAGTCAGGACCATTTTAAATGAGGGAATAGGGTTCCATTTATAGAACCCACAAACCCTAGAGGACTCAAATTGAATCTAATGTGGTATAGTGCGATTTGGGGGAAATTTCCCTCCCAAATCGGTAGAAACCAATCACAATCGAGGATTTGAAATCACAAATGGACAAGGATCAATAATGATAGACAGAAAAGCAAGGGGGACCTTACCTCTTCATCATTGCAGACGGTGGAGGAAGGACGGAGCATTAAATGGTCATACAAGGCCTGCACAAGCTGAAGCCACTATGTTTTTGCCGTTCTTGGCCATGGTGACGAAGAGAGAGAGTCGGCGGCGCGCTAGGATTTTGCACAAAGAGGGAATTGCAATAAAAATGAAAGAGGGAAAGGGTAAGATATGTGTTATAACGTGGATGGGTTAGCAGATTGAATGGGTCGGTTTTTACGTGTTGGGTCGACTCAACTCAAAACAAAATGGGTCATCTCTATAAAAATGTCACAAAACACGTGTGGTGCAAATATCCATCATATAACTGTCATAAGTTAATGACAGTTTAAATAACTGTCACACATATGTCATAAGTGTTTGTTGACCAAGAAGTCAAGGGAAAAATACCGTAGGTCATTTTTCTTGTAGTGGAAGTTCCTCCTCTATTTATAGTGTGAAACTTCTTTGAAATTCTCACTGGTTGGTTGCAGAAGTTGAGAGAAAATAGGCAGCAGCTTGGACCGATTCAGCCTCCATTAAATCCTCAACTACATTGACTTGGTCTTCACGTTGCTTTCCTTCCAAGCTTGACTTCTTCTTTCTCACGTTTTAAACACGACTACCTGGTTAACTTGCCTAGGTCATTTTTACCACACGGTAACCGTCACTGTTTATAGAGATGTTGTATGTGATGTTGTCACAACACTGCAGACAACATCTTTATATTCATAAGCGATGTTGTCCTGACTTACTCGTGTTGTTACAACACTCATCCAACATCAACAATATTATATATGTCATATTGGACTTCGGTAAATGATATGAGATAAAAAGCAGCATCAACAACAGAGTTACATCTTAATTTAGAAGTAGCTAGTTGGGTCGATTATAAGCAAAAGGAGGAGAAGAAAGTAAGAAAAAAAACTGAAGCAAACTTTATTATTAATTCCAGAGGAACAATTACAAAGAAGAAAAATGAAAACACAATAAAGCATCCACCCGAACCTAGCTAGTCATCCCGGCCGGGTTGGATTTTATTCAAGCTGATAACAAAGCAACTTCTTTTTGAGAAAGGGAAATTGAAAAAGCAAGCAAAAGATACAAATATTATTGGCAGCATGCAGCAACAATCATTTGAAATGTCTAGTCCTCATCTGCAACGACGATGACTCCCTTCCCAATATTTTTTCCTTGAAATATTCCAATGAAAGCAGCAACTGCGTTCTCTAATCCATCTGCTCGATCTTCCTCATAGGTTATTTCTTTACACTGCAACAATCTAGAAACCTCGTAGACATATTTATCATAATTACTCAAAGTGTCCATATCTATGTGAAATCCTTCCATTACAATGCGCTTGGTGACAAGGTGAAATAAGTTATGAATACCATCTGGTTTGTCGAGTTTATTATACTGAGATATCATTCCAGAAACAACGATCTTACTGTTAGCATTCATGTGCAACAGCACTTCATCCAACAAGGGGCCTCCCACGTTGTCAAAATATAAGTCAATGCCATTTGGACAATGCCTGGAAAAATTAAAGATATGTTAATCCGTAGTGCACGTAAAATCATAAGTCATAAATTCTTGACTAATAAGATATACTATAGAAGTAGCTATATACCAACCTTGTTAAAGCTGCCTTTAAATCTGTTTCTTTTTTGTAGTTGAAAGCATCATCAAATTTAAATACATTCTTTAAATAATTAACCTGCAAGACAATTAATTCATGTTATAATAACCAGTAATTTAAGGCACATAGACTAGCTAGAATAAGTCACATACTGACCTTCTCATCAGTGCTTGCACTTCCAACGACGTAACAATTATTGCGTTTGGCAAATTGTCCAGCAAGTTGACCAACACCTCCTGTTGCTGCTGAGATATACGCAACTTCATTTTTCTTTGGAGCTGCTACATTCGATATGCCTACATATGCTGCAAATCCTCCAATACCTACAACAACATATATATATATATTAATTGAAATAATCTCAAAATATATATGCTAAAATATTTTTTAATCATGTCTAACTAAGTATATACCAAGAAGTCCAGTGTAATATGACAATTTTACACCCAAACAGGGATTGATTTTTCTTAGAAATTGAGGATCATCTTTTATCATGGTATATTCTTCCCAACCAGTTATTCCCCAAACATAATCGTCTTCTCTATAATTTGGATTAGTAGACTTGATGACTTTTGCCACGCCATATCCTGATATAACCTGAAAGATAATAATTAGTAACGGATCGACATAGAGGCATTTAATAGTAAATTAAGAGCTAATTAATTAAATTAAATTAAACTGAACTCACAGAACCAAGTTTGATGGGCTGAGGGTGCAGTTGAATTGTATGTGCAGAATAGGAGTAATCTGCACCAGACAATTGGCGACGTAAGTCAGCATCAACAGCCAAGTAGAGATTTTTGAGCAACACAGCTTTGGTTCCATCAGCAATTGAAGGGATAATTGTTGATTTTCTTAGCTCAAAATTATCCTCTGTTGGCATATCTTTCACATATTCTTTCAACACTACTTGCTTGTTTCTAATTGTTGCATGCATTTTCGAATACCGAAATGAGTATTAATAAATGATTTTTTTTGCTCAAATGTCAAGAAGTACAAAAGAAGAGAATGAATTTGGTGAAGAGGGTAGTTCAAGCATTGGGTATATATAGTGTTTAAGCACAAAGTAATATAATTAACTATATTAAAGTTCTTAACTATTTACAACATTAATCATGCTATATACAGAAAATTAAGCTTTTCTATCAGTTCTGCTCAACTCATTTTTAATTTAAGTTAATGCTCAAGTCTTTAACTATGTGAATTCCATTTTTTTCATTAATTTTGTCCAAACAATTTTTTTGAGCTATATTCATCTCAGATCATTTGTTTGCACATAATGAAGGTTTGAATCTGAATAGTTCAGACCTTAGATCATTAAGTGCATTTATTTACGTTAAGATCTAATCATTTATTTGATCTGAATATGTCTTAATCATTAAAATCTTGAACAAAGTCTTAATATTATTAAAAAGTATTTTTTGTATGCTAATTTTTTCTACCAAATCCATCACCAACCTCAAGCCCGACCCGCGCCACCCCCACCCACCACCCACACCCACCTACCCCCACCACCCATCTACCCCCACCATAACCCTCTACCTCATCCACCCACCCACCCTCACATACCCCACCAATCACTACTGTTAGTCACTACCGTATATCAACAACCATCGTCATCGCCGCCACCGCCCTACGACCACTCCGAGAAATCCTTACTACCAATCACCTCTACCATCATAACTAACACCGCGACCAACTATCATCAACATATTTGTCAACCATCAACATCATCATTACTACCAACTGTTACTATGACGTCAATCACTACCGCACCAACTCGCTCCATCATCACAACGATCACCATCATTATTACTAGCCACTAGCATCTCCACAAAATCCAGCTTCTAGTTTTCCGAAGAAAGACACACAGATTAAGAAGAGGATGTGGTTCTCTATGCCGTAACAAACATAAATGTTTCATACAGAATTCAGACAAAAGTTCCATTACAAAGATGACAGCGGCATGTTCTTGTTCTAATAAAGTCATCAAATTGAAATACTATCTCCTTTAATTGTCTTTTTTCCACTGATCAGATGTCAACAAAAAAGGCCGAAGCAGTAGAAAATAGCACGATACACAAATGAACAAGAACATCTTAATGGAATTAAAGTGAGACCTTAAACGGGACATAATGTAGGTTTGAATCTGACTAGTTCAGACCTTAGGTCATTAAATGCATTTATTTACGTTGAGATTTAAGCATTTATTTGATCTGAATATGTCATAATCATTAAGATCTTGAACAAAGTCTTAATATCATTAAGAAGTATTTTTTGTATGCTAATTTTTTCTACCAAGCCCATCACCAACCTCAAGCCCGACCTGCATCACCCCCACCCGCCACCCACATTGAAATGTATTGAAATGTATCACTGATCTTTCCCTATTGAAATGTATCACTGATCTTAACCACACACACTATCTACTTGCTTCATGAATAGATATTATTTCGGCATGATTCGACGAAGTAACAACAATGGACTACTTTGTATATCGCCATGATATAACAGTACATTCACATGTAAACAGATAGTCCATTTGAGATCGAGCATTATGTGGGTCAGATAAATAACCTGCATCTGCATGACCAACAAGATCTACACTGCCATTGTTAGCATAAAGCAGACCCATATTGATAGTTTCCTTCAAATATCACAATATATGCTTAATTCCGTTTCAATGTCTTAGTGTAGGAGAAGAGATATATCTTGCTAACAAATTAACAGAGAATGCTATATCATGTCTTGTAGTATTAGCAAAATACATGAGTGCACCAATGACACTAAGATATGGTACTTCAGGACTAAGAAGTTCTTTATTTTCTTCTTGGGGTCGGAGATCTTTATTCACTTCAATTGAGCGAACAATTATTGAAGTACTTAAAGAATGCGCATTGTCCATGTAAAATCATTTTAAAACTTTCTCAGTATAGGCAGATTGATGGTTAAAGATCTCGTCTTCTAAATGCTCTTCGTCCACCTACCCCCACCACCCATCTACCCCCACCCACCACCCACACCCACCTACCCATACCCACCTACCCCCACCACCCATCTGCACCCACCATAACCCTCTACCCCACCACCACCCACCCCAAACCCTCCATCCCTACCATCCACCCACCCACCCTCACTTACCCCACCAATCACTACTGTTAGTCACTACCGTACATATCACCTCCATCATTATAATTATATCAACAACCATCGTCATCTCCGCCACCGCCCTACGACCACTCCAGGAAATCCTTACTACCAACCACATCTACCATCATAACTAGCACCGCGATCAACTATCATCAACATATTTGTCAACCACCAACATCATCATTACTACCAACTGTTACTATGACGTCAATCACTACCGCACCAACTCGCTCCATCATCACAACGATCACCATCATTATTACTAGCCACTAGCATCAACCATCATCACTACTGTCATGACCCGAATCGATGGGTCGCGACTGGTGCCCTACCATGGCACCCTTATACCCACTCATCACATATAACCAGCGAAAGCTTAAGAAAATTCATAATCTCATTACATAAAAACAGGCAAGCCGACAAGGCTGCCACTATATACAAAATTTTCCAAAGTGAGTTACAACATATACAACCCACATGTATCCAAATACATATTTACCACCCACACCTGTCTATAGACCTCTAAGAGTTTGATAATGAAATGTGACGGAATAAGGCCCCGCCGTATCCCTGAATATACATAAATCTGTACCAAAATGACAAGCTCCGGAACAATGGAGCTATCCCAAAAACTGAGCAAAGATCCTAAGCTCGAGGATCATCAAACTGAGTACCTATACCTGCTGACATGAATGTAGCCCCCCGAAGGGGGTCAGTACAACAAGGTATCAAGTATGTAAACATGAAGTACAGTAAATAAGATCATAACTGTACAAAAAATGACAAAGACAAGTATGAAAATCAAATACCAGATCCCACCGTGCCATAATAAATAAGAGCTAAATGTACCTTGTACTCATCAGACATCGTATCACTGCATCGTATCAGATTTTTATAAAATGAGTCAATCAGTGTTTTTAAAAATAGAGAATCAATTGTACACTTCCTTTATTTAAGTGAGAGTCATGTCAAAATCATGGGACGCCTGCCCATAGAGTCATCATATCTATTTACATATAACGTATCCCGGCCCTTTAGTGAGGGACTCGGTGGAATCATATAACTGTTTGCTCAAAATATATCCCGACACATTATGGGACTCGATGTTTTTTTACACATAACGTATCCCGACCCATTGTGGGACTCGGTGTATTTTTACACATAACGTATCCCAGCCCATTGTGGGACTCGGTGTTCACACATAACATACCCCGGCCCATTTGTGGGACTCGGTGTCTCACATAACATATCCCGACCCATTTGTGGGACTCGGTGTGATGGAATAATAACACTTGCACGAATAGCTATCATGAGCAACCTTGTGCAATTTAATCATCTTTTGACTCTCAATAAAACCTTTAAAATGAACTTCCATTTTAGAAAAACCAAACTAAGGCACTCTTATATCATGTAACATTTAAAAACATCCTTTGGAAACTCAAGACACTTATCACCTCTTTCTTTTTTTTGGAAAACACCAAAGTACTATCATATCATTAAGGATTAGGATCCCATAGAACTATGTATGTCCGTCGTACACTTACTTCATATACACACGCCAATAGAAGAAAGTATAGTTCACATACCTCTTGTTGTCTGTACCAACTCGATAATCTAAATTCATCTCGCTCATCTGGCTAACATTATGGAAATATCTGAATGGTGATAATAGATCCTAATTGCCTAATTAATTCTTAAATGGGTCGTGAGTAATTATCTCCTTAATAATGATCTTATCTAATCAGCTGTGAACTAGCAAATCAAAATAACTTGGTTATATCTTAGTTTCTATGCAGATGGCTTTCTACTCATTTAATATGATTGTTTGTCGATGTTTTTTTCATTTAACGCTGCAATGGCTTATTTTAACACGTCTACTAATAACATACTTACTTGTTTATTAAATCAGGTTCAACACTTAATACTTAACAACTCCTTTAAATAAACAGAGTCAACTCGACTCCCATGCTTACTAAAACTCTTATCAACACATGTCTTATTCTTGTTAAGGACCCAGGGACAACTTAGACATGCTTTCAGCATAGAATCAATAACATGAATACTCTTTAACTTCAAGAGTAGAATAAATTTTGAAACAACACCACAATTATGGTTCATACGTAGAACATGCCAAAAGAAAGAAGAAAGAGGTTCACATACCTTTTAGTCGAACTAACCAACTCAAGAAGTAGAATACGTCTCAATAAGCACTTCAACCTTATCTTTTAGCCAAAACAGTCCCAAGTTCTCGGTCACCGCTTCACTTTGTACCACTTCTTTAAGTCACAGCAACACACATGTACCCTCTCCAAGCTTGTAATCATCTTACCTTCATATTTTTCTTCCAAAAAAGTTCATCTCCAAGCTTAGGGTTTCAAGACCTTATTCTCGACCAACACTGCAACCCCACTGTTTTGGTGTGTAAACTTGGTTTAGAACTTGGCTAAGGAACTTAATCTTGGAGAATAACTTAATCTTGTTCTTCTTGGCTATGCGGATTTTCGAAAATTTGAGAGGAAAGGAAGAGAGAAGAGGGTTTGGAGGATGAAGACAATTGTGATCCAAGTCTTGCAAGACTTGGAGATATTTGTATATGTAGCACAAGTGGAGGGACACGTGTCACCCTCCCATTCACCCATAATTCCATACTTAGCCATATATTTTCGGACTTGGAAAAATCCTGCCTCGACAGCGCGGTGCTGCAGTGCTTCATCACATTGTTGTATCAAAAAAAATTCCATGCAAAAGATGTAAATATACTTCCCTTCCAATCCTTCAAATCTTATTTCCTTACTTCATCGCCGCGCCGCTTTTAACCCTGGTCCGAGCGGTATTGCAACGTTTCTCTTTGGCGCGGTTCCCTGGATAGAGCAAAAATGCTTGTATTGAGGAGTCCCCACCTAATTAGTTAAGTGAATTAGGACACTCGAACTATTGCAATAAAAATACTACAATTGATCTCCATTTAATGGTCTGAAAAATTAATGAGATTCTGGATGAGGATTCTTTATTATCCTAAAGGGAAGGGGTTAGGCATCATTTAAGTTCCGCTAACTTGCGGCTATCCGATCAAACCTAGGTTAATTATTTATTGGCTTTTTATTCTACCTATTCTAAGCAGTTTTCTTAATTTACAATTACAATGGAATGCAATACATAATAGTAAAACTAAAATCAAATAAAACTCCGGACATCATTTTTAGCCTTTTTTAGGCCTTATGCACAAGATGCATCTCCGGGTACCTGCATTAACACTTAGTAAAAATGTTAGTAATAGAATGAATAATTCTAAAGCAATGACAAGAATTAATAAATAAAAACCAAAATAAAACTCGTCTTTTGTACATGGGAGGCCTTGAAAATCAGACGGAGATTCCTTCATCGGCCAATGTAGTATCATGTTCAAAATCAGTAAATACCAACAGTGTAACAATATGTTCAAATCAACTTAATAAATAAATAAAAGGACAGAATCTCAAAATCAGCCCGACACAGTAAAAATCTGTCTGAAACCAGCGAGATTCAGTGACAAAACCAACACAACAGTAGCTCGCCGAAAATAGTTCAAATTAATACAAAACCAGTTAAAGGCAAAAAATGTCAAAACAGTCCCAAACGGTAGCATTTCAGCGATTCGCCGGAAACATTAAGTTTCACAGCAACAGTAAAGTTCGCCGGAAATTACAGAGCGTCGCCGAAGCAAAACTCCAGCGTTTCATCAAAACAGCCCGCCAACAACTAATATAACAACCAAAATAAAGTCGACTGAGGGTCGCCGGAGTTTTCGAACTCCGGCGAGATGCCCAAAAATTAAAAAAATAAAATCAGATTAGCCAAACAACCAACACAACCATAAGAGAATCAGACACAACTGGCATTGCCGGAGTTCAAACTTCGGACGATTTTAACAGCACAAAACGTGGAGTTCGGCGGGAATGGGGGTGATGGTGGTTCGTTGGTTCAGGGTAGTGGTGGTTCACCGGAAATGAGAGAGAGCAGTGGTGTGGGTGTGTGTTTATGCTGGTGGGTAGATGTTGACGGTTCGCCGGAGCTTCAAGCTCCGGCGATGGGGCTGCTGGAGTGCGTGTGTGTGTGGGTGAGGTTTGAAGTGAGAAGGAGTGGGAGTATATATTGCGGCTGAGTTGATGATGGGTGAAGCAAAAATGAAGAGGGGAAGGGATTATAGGGGTGTGAGGCGCTGAAGGTTCAAAAATGGTCCGGATGAAATGAAGGTGTAATGTTTGTTTTATAGGGGGTTTTAGGTTAGGTTTTGGGGGGAAGGATGAAATGTGGGTTTTGATTTTAGGGGAGAAAATAAAAAGGTGTATGATTAAGATAAAATAAAAGGGTGTTGGGATGAAATAACAAATAAAAAAAAGTGTTGGATTGGACTGATCCCAATTTCAGACTGGACTGATTTGATAAAACTACAAAAAGTGTTTATTATTTAAAAGAAAAATTATTTAAAAAACGTAAAATTATTAAAATGCAAATGTCAATGCAATAATAATAAAAATACAATATTTAAGAAATGTTTAATGCCTAATTAAAAGTAAAAACGGGATGTTAGTTAATTATTTAAAGAGATGCAAACATTATTAAAATAAAACGACGGTGTAATAATAATAGAAACATAATATTAACAAAGACATAATGCTTAATTTAAAATAAAAAGATGCAATGTCATTTTGTGAAAAAATAAACATAGCATATTATGTAAAAAATGCAAAAAATGATGATTAAAATGCGGTGTCCTAAAATGCTTAAAATTGCAAGAAATGACTAAAAGATGGGTCAAATTGGGTGTCAACATCTTGTCCCTCTTTGACCGAAAACGATGAAAGAGTTTTCGGACAAAGACGTTGATTTGTAGCCAATTTTGTCTCCATCGTCAGAATTAAAACAAAGATCAAGAAAATGAATTGGCAAAAAGCTGATGCAGATTCAAAATTTTGTCACAGTGTCGAATTATGATGACACTGGGTCGTTGTGATGCCAAATTATAAAGCAAAGCTGATGCAGATTTAAAATTTATCCCAGTGTCGAATTATGAGGACACTAGGTTGCTGTAATGCTAAAAATTAAGGACGGACGGATGCCGATTCAAAAAAATTTCCCAGTGTCAATCTTGATGACACTGGGTTACAGTTGCGATGGGATGCTGAAAAAGACAGGGTTTTTGTTTCCTGAAATGCCTCTAGGATGTTTAATCCCGAGGTAAAAAATACAATAGGTGTTTATTCCTCGTGCTGACAGAAGGCAGGGTGTTTGTTCCCTGAAATGCCTCTAGGGTGTTTGTTCCCGAGGTCCAAATGCAAAAGGTGTTTGTAGATGCTGATGTCGTCATTTCCTAGACGCGATGCAAATGTTCGCCGTTTCATAAATGAAACATGGATGAAGTTGTTGCATAGGCTTAAATGAAATGACGTCGTTGTACAGACGTGATGCAGATGCTCGTCGTTGTATAGACGAAACATGGATGAAGCCGTCACATAGGCTTAAATGAAAAGACGTCGTTGCATAGACGTGATGCAGATGTTCGTCGTTGCATAGACGAAATATAGATGAATCCATTGCATAGGCTTAAATGAAATGACGTCGTTGCATAGACGCGATGCAGATGTTTGTCGTTGAATAGACGAAACATAGATGAAGTCGTTGCATAGACTTAAATGAAAAGGTGTCATTGCATAGACGTGATGCAGATGTTCGTCGTTGCATAGACGAAACATAGATGAAGTCATTGCATAAGCTTAAATGAAAAGGTGTCATTGCATAGACGCGATGCAGATGCTCGTCGTTGAATAGACGAAACATAGATGAAGACGTTGCATAGGCTTACATGAAATGACGTCGTTGCATAGACGCGATATAGATGCTCGTTGTTGCATAGACGAAACATGATGAAGCCGTTGCATATTCTTAGATGAAAGAGCGTCGTTGTATAGACGTGATACAGATGTTCGTCGTTGCACAGACGAAACATCTATGAAGTTGTTGCATAGGCTCAAATGAAATGGCGTCATTGCATAGACGTGATGCAGATGTTCGTCATTGCATAGACGAAACATAGATGAAGCCGTTCCATAAGCTCAAATGAAATGATGTCGTTGCATAGACGCGATGCAGATGCTCGTCGTTGCATAGATGAAACATGATGAAGCCGTTGCATAGGCTTTGATGAAATGGCGTCGTTGCATAGATGTGATGCAGATGCTCGTCGTTGCATAGATGAAACATGATGAAGCCGTTGCATAGGCTTAGATGAAATGGCGTCGTTGCATAGACGTGATGCAGATGCTCGTCGTTGCATAGACAAAACATGATGAAGCCATTGCATAGGCTTAGATGAAAGGGCATCGTTGCATAGACGCGATGCAGATGTTCATCGTTGCACAGATGAAACATCTATGAAGTTGTTTCATAGGCTTAAATGAAATGACGTTGTTGCACAGACGCGATGCAGATGTTCGTCGTTGCACAAACGAAACATAGATGAAGTCATTGCATAGGATTAAAATAAAATGACGTCGTTGCACAGACGCGATGCAGATGTTCGTCGTTGCACAGACGAAACATTGATGGAGTTGTTGCATAGGCTTAAATGAAATGGCGTCGTTGCACAGACGCGATGCAGATATTCGTCGTTGCATAGACGAAATATGAATGAAGTTATTTTACGGACGTACCTGCTTTGTGATCCGCCTAGGTTGAAATGACTCTGTTGCAAAGACGTTGTGCGTTTGTGACCCGCCTGGGTTGAAATAATGTTGATGTTTTTGCAAACCCAATTTGGATGAAGAATGAAGAGTTAATGCATGGATATATGTAATGTAAAAAATGAATAGGTGAGGATTAGAATATGACCTTGTGAGTCGAAGTACCGTCCTTGTACAGACATAATGCAGTTGGGACCCTGTAGGTCAAGATGATGCTTTTGTACAGATGCCCAACATGAATGTGAATTTAGGGGTGTACAAATTTGGACCGGACCGGAATGGACCGGTAGATTCCGGTCTGGTCCTTCAAAATGAGGGATTCCGGTTTTCCGGTCCGGGTAGGGTAAAAACCGAAATTTTCCGGTCCGGACCGGAATCCAGCCCAATTTTTTTAAAATTTTTAATAATTTTCGTTCTAGCCCAAAACTCCTTGAGGCCTTGACCGGTTGACCATTCTCTCCTAATATTTTTCCCTTCATGCCTTAATCCTTCATTTCATTCCATATCTACAAACCTTATTTCCTCTCCATAAACCCTCCCCTTCACATCGTGATTCGTGACATCTCATTACCGCCAAGAACCCCCAACTCCCAAGAACCCACTGCCACTAATCCTCCACACCTTCCCCTGTACATATTGACATCCCCATCTCGCCCGTCGACCATACCCTGCCCTGTTGTGTCATCACTCACCGCCAGTGCGCCACCCCCGACTCTTCCCTGTTGCGTCACCACTCGCCAGTCGACCATACAACTCCGGTGTCTGTTGTCCCGCCACAACGGACTCTTATTCTTGTAATGTAAGAAGCTTAATTATTTTACTCTATTTTGTGTGATTTGATGTTATTAATTAATATAGACTGTTATCTGTAGACATGCTGCAAGTGTAGCCTTGATATTTATTTTTGTCGAATCTGAATGCAGTGTATTTTTGTTGAATCCGGATACAGTGTATTTTTGTCGAATCTGAATACAGTGTTTATTTTTGTCGAATCTGAATGCAGTGTCTATTTGGCTATTGAAATGGATAATTTGATCCTCACATCACATATATTGTTCATGTTTATTGTAGCCTTGATATTTATTTTTGTTGAATCTGAATGCAGTGTATTTTTATCGAATCCGAATACATTCTATTTTTGTCGAATCTGAATACAGTGTCTATTTTTGTCGAATCTGAATGCAGTGACTATTTGGCTATTGAAATGGATAATTCGATCCTCACATCACATATATTGTTCATGTTTATTGTAGATGGAAAGCTCTCAATTCAAAAGGAAATCTAGCTATTCTTCGGAAACTATACAAACACTATCGGAAGCGGAGATTGAGCAATTGTGCAAGTCCTTACCTCCGGATAAGAAGTTAAAAGAGGGAAGATTATATCAGTTTAGAACAAAAACTAAGAGGAAAGCCGCTTATTGGGACTATTACATCGACTACATTGAGGATGGGAAACTACGAGCTAAATGTAAGTTCTGTGATAAAACTTCTGCTGCTGATTCAAATGTTAATGGTGCAAAAAATGTTAAAAATCATTCGGAAAAATGTCTTGGTGTTCCTGCAAATAAAGATAAGGGTAAAAGAAAACAATCTAAATTATCTTTTGAGAAATAAACTGATACTGGGACTGGGACTGGAAAATTGAAGTATGGGATTGTTAACTTAAAAGATGTGAGGGAAGCCCTAGTTCATATGATCATTGTTGATGAGCTTCCATTTAAACATGTGGAAAAACCTGGCTTTAAACACTTAATGCAAGTAGCATGCCCTAGTTTTATCATTCCATCTCGTGTTACCATTGCTCGTGATTGTTTGCAACTTTTTTATAGCGAAAAAGAAAAGTTGAAAGAGATGTTTAAGAGTTGTCAAAGAATTTATGTGACCACTGATACTTGGACATTAATTCAAAGGATTAACTATATGTGTCTCACAGCTCACTTCATTGATAATGATTGGAAATTAAATAAAAAGATATTTAATTTTGTCCAATATCCAGTCATAAAGGGGAGGCCATTGGAAAAGCAATTGAGGCGTGCTTAGAATATTGGGGCATTGAGGATAAATTATTTACCGTCACAGTTGATAATGCTAGCTCTAATGATGTTGCTTGTGCACACTTAAGAAGAATGGTTCAAAGAACTGGTTGCATTAGTGATGACAAATATATTCATATTAGATGCATTGCTCATATCATCAATCTTATTGTGTGGGACGACATTAAAGAGCATGGTGTGTGCATTGATAGAGTTAGAAATGTTGTGAAGTATGTTAAGAATTCACCCGCAAGAATAGTTAGGTTCAAAGAACTTGTGCAAAAAAATAATATAGACATCAAGTATTTGTTGTCTTTTGATGTCCCCACTCCTTGGAACTCAACATACACCATGTTGGATACGACTTTGAAATTTCAGCGTGTTTTTAGTGGGATATCTCTTTCATGTGGAGTGGATTTGGAGGACAATGAAAGTCCTCCTCAATGCGATGATTGGAAAAAAGTAGAGAGGTTGTTTCACTTTTTGAAGGAATTTTATACTTTGACTCGTCGTATCTCTGGTTCACTTTATGTGACAAGTAATAAAAGTTTATTTGAGATTGCCACAATGTATGACATGTTGAATAAATGGCAAAAAAGTTTGGATTTGGATTTCCAAAATATGGCAATTGCAATAAGAAAAAAGTTTGACAAATATTGGGGGAATATGGAGAAAATGAATATGTTTATTTATGTTGCCTCTATTCTTGATCCTCACTCTAAGTTGTTAGTTTTTGAATTGACTCTAACCGATATATATGGAAAAGAAAAGGGAATAAAACTTTGCAATGAAGTGAAGGAATTCACTTATAAATTATTTGATGAATATAGATTGTTGTATTCTTCGTGTTTTCCTCCAAGTGTGCTAAATGTAGATCCTATGTCAATTGATTTGGATGGCAATGTAGAAGGGTGTGACGAATACATGAAAAAATTAAAAGATAGAGCAAAAATATTAAAGGGGTAAAGTGGATATGTGATTAGTTAGTTGGATAGGTATATAAATGAACAACTAGGGGCGGAGGAAGAAGAAATGGATGCATTATCTTGGTGGAGTAGTAATGGACATCGTTATCCGATTCTTTCACGCATGGCACGTGACATACTAGTCATCCCATTATCAATCGTTGCATCGGAATCTGCTTTTAGTGCGGGTGGTCGTCATCTAGATCCATTTCGGAGTTCTTTGACTCCTAAGGTAATGCCTCTTTATTTTAAAATTTATTCATTTCAACTTATAACTCTATTCCAATGTAACTTTAATGTATTATGTTGTGATTTTTTTAAAGATGGTTCAAGCTCTAATTTTCACACAAGATTGGCTTAGAGCAAAGGGAGTGTCGATTGTAGATGTTGAAGAAAATTTGAAAGATTTGGAGAAAATTGAAAAAGGTAATGTTATTATTATAACTCTTCTAATTATTTTTTAAAACATGCATGAATTCTAATGTTTAACATTATTTATCTATCTTTTTTCTTTATTACTATGTCTAGATGTGCAATGTGATGATATGGATGATGAAGTCGTTTTTGTGGACTTGTTGGTGTGATTGAAGTTAGAACTACTAGTCTAGTTGATGTGTCTTGTTGTTTGTCTTTTGTTGTGTGTTGTCAGGTGTTGCGTGTTGCACACCATCATTGGCCGCACTCCGCCGCCTTTGGTTGATGCACTTGCTGCCTTGTTGCACTTGTTGCCTTGCTGGTTGCTGCTGGACTGCTGTCTACTGCACTTGTTGGCTGCTGCCTCCACTTGCTGGTTGTTGGCTTGCTGCTGTTGGCAAAAGCAATTTTTTTTAATCTAATTTGTACTATTGAGTTAATTCAAGAGTCTAGACTCTAGAGTCTAGACAATTATACAATGTTAAAGTTTTGATCTTTTAATTCATTTATTAGCAATGATAATGTAAATTAGTAAAATTAGTTTTGTAAAGAAGCATAGATAATGTAAAATAGTAAAATTAGTTTTGTAAAGAAGCATTGATAATGTAAAATTAGTAATATAACATATTAGGATTAAAAATTGCATTAAAAAAAACAGGTCCAACCGGTCCAAAACCCGGACCGAACCGGAATTTTTCGGTCCAGACCAGGACCGGAATATTCCGGTCCGGTCCTCGGTCCGGAAAAAAACAGGATTCCGGTTCCGGTCCATTACGGTTCCGGTCCGGTTCCGGTCCGGTCCAGTTTTGGACCGGTGTACACCCCTAAATGTGATCCTCAAAATATGCCCCAGTTTCTGCTATATGAGGATGCTGAACTTTCAACTGACCAAGGCTGAGTCTTGATGTTATCAGGGCGATCAGGTGGCACATTTTAGTTCAAGCATGGACACAAAACTAATGCGGGGACTTAGGAGAAGCACAATGAATATATGAGAATGTAACCCTTCAAAATACCCCAGTTTCTGATGTATGAATATGCTAAATTTTTAACTGGGCAAAGCCAAAACTTGCAACATGATTAGCTGATTTATTAAGGCGATCATGCCAGTATATATTTTTTCTTTCCATCAAACATGGATGAAAAGCTCATGTAGGGATATATGTGATGTCCAATGGATAGATGAGAATGTGACCCTAAAATATGCCCTAGTTTTGGTATGTGAGGATAACAGGCTCCTCACTGGACAAAATCAAGTTTTGTCTGCCCGCTCCATCAAGGTGATCAGATGAGCTTATTTTGTTATGTGCAAAACAAAAGAAACAGATTTCAAATGGTGTGACCGAAGCCGATGTGGCTGCCTACGTATCCCGCCGAGGGATCAGGTCAAGACGTAGTTCATGCTAAGCAAAAACATGGATTTTTTATGAGTTTCAAATGATATGGGACCGAAGCCAATGCGACCGCCTACGTATCCCGTCGAGGGAATCAGGTCAAGACGTAGTTCGTGATGCAAAAAATAGAGATTTTATTATGCATTTTTTTTGTTTTCTGGAAAGAAAAATGAAAATACAGAATCACGTTTTGACTTCAGTTGGTACCAACAATTAGAATTGTGCATAGGGATTCCTGTTATTTGCTTTTAGTCTAACCGTGACTGACTGCGAGGTAATTCATACAGCTTCAGATGGTACCTCAAGAGCTGCTCATAATAACGTACCAAAAAGAAGAATGCGAGAAGTTCATATTCTCCAGATTCGACTATAAACCAGGTAGTGAGGATGAAAAAAAAGCATAAGCTACCTCGTTCGTGCTCCCGTCTTTCCCGCTGCCATCTTCGGTGGATGCGCCCCTTCACTTAAAGGCGGCCAAACCAACCCCTTTAGATTGAATAGGCCAACCTTTTAGATTGAATAAAGTTACTAAGCTAGTCACCTCACCTCTCTTTCTTACCCACCCTTATTAGTAGTAGGCAACCTTTCTTTCTCGCCTTTCTTCCAGCTTTTTCCAGATAAAGGTATAATAGAGTTGCGCTTTCTTAGTACACTGCCTTTCATTACCAATCTGGCGTTTTACAGCACGAAGTTACCTGATGTTCGCTACTACTAATACTAATAAGGGCGGAGAGATGTTAACATTTCGCTATTAGTAAGCACTCCCCTAGTTTGACCTAATGAGCTTTCTTTACGTTGAGTTAATTAACCCGGCGGGTTCGCCTAGATGCCAACAAAAAACACTTTCTCTCTTGTCTGCGTCCCTTTTCAGTTTTGGCTTAGTCCTTTTTTCGACCTGACATACTAAGTATCGACACACTTGCTTGCAGCCAAGGTTTCGAACTACACGTAATCTCATGTTTCAAATGCCCTCACTGAAAGAAAGTCACATTTCTCACATATATTCCAGTATTTTAAATTTTGGGACGTTTAGAGAAGTACGCTCACACTCAAAAGGATGTTCAATGCATGCAATTGTGATACCATAGGCTTGACCGTCATGTAAGTATCCACTAATGTGAGAACCCTCAATATAAGATCATGTAGGGCTTGTCACGGGCTTGTAATGTAGGTTTGAGGGGAAGGGATGGATATCATTTGGGTAAAAAGTGACTAATCCTTCCTCGAGCGCTGGACTACGTCCGTGCTTGATATTTGTGTGCTTTAATGCTGACTTGCTTTCTTTTTTTGTTTTTTTTTTGTCTCAGTTCTTTGTACTGACTTCTTTTTGAATCTTTCGTTTGGAGCCCCTTTTTTTTCAGAATTATTTTCTCTTTTTTTTCTCTTGATATTGTCGGGGCTTTTGACTTCTTCTTTTTGTGAAGTCGTCCTTTATGTTTCTTTTTCTTTTTCCTTTTGACAACTTTTGTCTTTGAAAACTTCAACTCGAACTTTGTCAGCAATATGCACATTTCCCAATGCGCTCTAAGAAGTCGGGCCAAGAGAGGGATAGTGCGCGTACGCACTCAGAAATAGTATAGACTTATTATGTGGTTATCAAAGAACAGGCTATAGTCTCAAAGGGGGTGTACTACGGATAATGCTATTTGGTAGGCTGAAAAGGCTCAAACGGATCAAAGAAAGCCTACAATCATTTCCTACACCAAGTGTTACTCAGGATTTCGCCTCAACAAATATTCGGGCCAAGTTCTAGATCACAATGCAATGTAAATGAACTTATTCTAAAACTCACCTCACAGTGCACATGAAACGATGAGGTTGGTTTCGTTCTTATCTTAGAAGCATGCAAGAATATCATTACAGGTGTGAGTGAGAGGTATCAAAGAATCTATGGTTTACCACGAAGTCAACTCATACTGATTATTATTCGTTCTTTCATATGCACACCCCTAACTGTGTTGGTATCAACCAAGTCAGACAATGATACTAAAGAAAATGTTTTTGTATTTTTGAATAACATTTTTTTGTATTTTTGAATAAAATAATAATTTATTTTTTTTGTATTTTCTGAATAAAGGGTACCGAACCCGAATAGGACTGCCTACGTATCACGCCGAGGGAATCAGGTGCGCGTAGTTCATTCAGATTGGTTATAAAATGTATGCTTTAAAAAAATTATCCATGATAGAATAGCAGTAGTAAATCTGTGCAAAACAAATGATTGTCCACTGTGAGACAAATGCAAAGTAAAATGAATGTAATGAAAAACAAATGAATGCCCGAAATATGATGAATGAGATGCATGAGTGAGCAAAATATGCTTCTTTATTTATTTTTTATTTTTTATGGCGCTGAACCCAAAATGGGTTGCCTACGTATCACACCGTGTGGTGAGAATCAGACACGCGTAGTTCGGGAACTGAGTAGAAGGATGTTTTTTTGGTGTCGCACCCAAGATGGGTTACCTACGTATCACACCGTATGGTGCAAATCAGACACGCGTAGTTCGGCAGGATATGTTGTGCAATGTATGATATGAATGTATTATGTAATTAAAGCTAAACATATCAATTGAATTTGCAAATATGTATAAAAATACAAAGGTATAGAAAAACTCAAAGTGATGCCTCGTTGAATCTGGTAGTGGCTGATTTCTTTCAGTCAACATAACTCCCATTCATTCTGTGATTTGATTTATTTATTTTTTTGTTTATTTTTTACAACCGCCCTCAACTGCTTGCTAGGAAGGTCTTCCTGCAAAAAAATATGACAAATGGGTGAGAGTAGGCAAGTCACAAAAATAATAAAGCATAAGGGCGTGACAATATAGTCAAAGACTCCCCTGATTGGTTCGACCGGACGGGTGGTTGATGATAAACAAAGTCCAAGTCACGTTGTTCAAGAGCGATTTACGCAGTGAAAGTCTTGATTGCAATGTAACAGCAAAAAAGTGCAAAATGCAAATGCTCGTGTCCGGAGTTACAAAAAGGGTAATTATTGCTTTAAAAAAATATGTACAGAGTTGCTAGCGATAAATAATAGTAAACAAAAAGCATGCAAATCAAGCGTGCGCCATAATATGTTTGGGACCTCTCTTATACCAGAGGTGGGCCTAAACGCCAGATATGCGAGATTGTGATAAATAGGTCCAAGTCGTTAAACTACAATGTTTTGTTGGAAATGGTGACCAAATGACGGTGCCCTTTTTTCAATTTCGGCATGTCATGATTAAGCTTGGATCCGTCTATCATTATCACGCTACACATAATATGCGGATTGGTCATTGAGTTGTGAAACCCGTCTCCGTTTTGGTGAATTTCTTAATTGTGGAGACGATACTAAGGACCGACCCACCTAAGGTAAATGCATGCATGACTTAAATATAAGGGTGGTATAGCTCTATATTAAGTTTTTTAAGATTTGGCTTACTAGACGCAAGGTTCCCGAGCGGACACTTGAGTGAGAAGGCTACGCGGCCACCGGTTGGACCGGACACTCCACGTATATTGTCAACTCTCTTAAATTTGGGTTTTATGAAAGAAATTGCTGATGCACAAAGCGCACCTCGCGTGTAGTGTGTGATAGTGTGAATTTCCGTAAGGAAAGAAATATGAACGAAATGTCAATTTAAGGAAAGCAGTAAAAGAAAGTAGCAGTTAAAGCAGTTAATTACAAAATTAAAATCAAACAATTTAAAATATTTACTACAAAAAGCAGTATAAAGCGCAATATTTAATTAACATGAGTTTGCTGTGGTTAAGAACCTGATATCTCCACTGGAGTCGCCATGCTGTCACACCCGTTTTTGACCTCGAGGTCTGAACAGTATTGCAACGTTGCTCTTTGGCACGGTTCCCTAGATAGAGCAAAAATTCTTGTATTGAGGAGTCGCCACCTAATTAGTTAAGTGAATTATGACACTTGAACTATTGCAATAAAAATACTGCAATTGATCTCCATTTAATGGTCTGCGAAATTAATGAAATTCTGGATCAAGGTTCTTTATTATCCTAAAGGGAAGGGGTTAGACATCCTTTAAGATTCGCTAACTTGCGGCTATCCGATCAAACCTAAGTTAATTATTTATTGGCTTTTTATTCTACCTATTCTAAGCAGTTTTCATAATTTACAATTACAATGGAATGCAATACAAAATAGTAAAACTAAAATCAAATAAAACTCCGGGACATCTTTTTTAGCCATTTTTAGGCCTTCTGCACAAGATGCATCTCCGAGTACCTGCATTAACACTTAGTAAAAGTGTTAGTAATATAATGAATAATTCTAAAGCAATGACAAGAATTAATAAATAAAACCAAAATAAAACCCGTCTTTTGTACAGGGGAGACCTTGAAAATCAGACGGAGATTCCTTCATCGGCCAATGTAGTATCATGTTCAAAATCAGTAAATACCAACAGTGTAACAATATGTTCAAAATCAACTTAATAAATAAATAAAAGGGCATAATATCAAAATCTGTCCGAAATCAGCGAGAATCAGTGACAAAACCAACACAACAGTAGCTCGCCGAAAACAGTTCAAAATAATACAAAACCAGTTAAAGGAAAAAATGTCAAAACAGTCCCAAACGATAGCATTTCAGCGATTCGCCGAAAACAGTAAAGTTTCACAGCAACAGTAGAGTTCGCCGGAAATTACAGAGCGTCGCCGAAGCCAAACTCCAGCGTGTTATCAAAACAGCCCGCCAACAACAAATATTACCAAAATAAAGTCGACAGTGGGTCGCCGGAGTTTTCGAACTCCGGCGAGATGCCCAAAAATAAAAAAAATAAAATCAGATTAGCCAAACAACCAACACAACCATAAGAGAATCAGACACAACGGGCATTGTCGGAGTTCAAACTCCGGACGATTTCAACAGCACAAAACGGGGAGTTCGGCGGAAATGGGGGTGATGATGGTTCGCTGGTTCAGGGTAGTGGTGGTTCGCCGGAAATGAGAGAGAGCAGTGGTGTGGGTGTGTGTTTATGCTGGTGGGTAGATGTTGACGGTTAGCCGGAGCTTCAAGCTCCGGCGATGGGGCTGTTGGAGTGCGTGTGTGTGGGGGTGAGGTTTGAAGTGAGAAGGAATGAGAGTATATATTGCGGCTGAGTTGATGATGGGTGAAGCAAAAATGAAGAGGGGGAGGGATTATAGGGATGTGCGGCGCTGAAGGTTCAAAAATGGTCCGGATGAAATGAAGGTGTAATGTTTGTTTTATAGGGGGTTTTAGGTTAAGGTTTGGGTTTGGTTTTGGGGGAAAGGATGACAAGTGGGTTTTGATTTTAGGGGAGAAAATAAAAAGGTGTATGATTAAGATAAAATAAAAGGGTGTTGGGATGAAATAATAAATAAAAAAAAGTGTTGGATTTGACTGATCCTAATTGAGCTTCAGACTGAACTGATTTGATAAAACTACAAAAAGTGTTTATTATTTTAAAGAAAAATTATTTAAAAGATGAAAAATTATTAAAATGCAAATGTCAATACAATAATAATAAAAATACAATATTTAAGAAATTTTTAATGCCTAATTAAAAGTAAAAACGGGATGTCAGTTAATTATTTAAAGAGATGCAAACATTATTAAAATAAAACGACGGTATAATAATAATAGAAACATAATATTAACAAAGACATAATGCTTAATTTAAAATAAAAAGATGCAATGTCATTTTGTGAAAAAATAAACATAGCATATTATGTAAAAAACGCAAAAAGAAAATGATTAAAATGCGGTGTCCTAAAATGCTTAAAACTGCAAGAAATGACTAAAAGATGGGTCAAAATTGAGTGTCAACACTTACGTTCTCACTCACATGCCCTAGAGTTACGGGGTGTAACAACTACAGAGCATCTGCACCATTACTATCGAACTTAAATATTTTGTGTTTTATTAAATTCATATTTATTTTTTAATACTTAGTTAATTTTTATCTGAATTATATATTTATTATGTTTAAATAAATACATTATGCACATTTAGATGTTGAAAAAATAAACCGTCTTTAATCATTCAGTGTTCAGATTCAGAGACAACAACTTAATCATTCATATATACATTCAGCTTCGGACGTCTTAATCTTAATGAAAACAAATGAGGACGTAGTGCTTTTAAGTATTTTTCAAAGACTTAAGTATTTAACAATATTTGGAAGACTTCTTTAATTATGTGACTCTGAGTCTCTAAGTATTTAGAATTAAGTCGTCTTGTCGATTAATTTGTATTAGTGTTGATAAATGAGCGGATCGGATCGGATCGGGTATGACGGGGTTGAAAGCGAGTTGAACCGTCCATATTTAATATGGGTAAAAAAAGGAAATTGAATGATGTACAAAATCAAATAGCTAGAGCCGGCTACTATGTAAAATTCAGTTGATAAACAAATTACTCGGAAAAACCTCAATAAGTCTTAGAAAATTATTTAAAGAAGTCTTTTTTTTTGTAGAATTAAATTTAAAGAAGTCTTCGAAATACTTAAAAGACTCAAAGTCACATAATTAAGGAAGTCTTAAAAATATTACTTGAATAGTTTATTCTATGGAATACTTAAAGCAAAAAGTCTCTGAAAAATACTTTAGATGTATATGAAGTCGTCTTTAAAATTGCTTAAAGAAATCGGGATCCTATTAATATACAGCTCATATACAAACCGATAGGACATATTGGCGTTTGGTAAGAGATGTTTAGAAGAACATTTCTAAAAATTTCAAAACCAGCTAATTGCTGGAAAACAAATTTAATTTGCCTTTGAAAATTTGAATTAAGGAACAGGTTGTTTTTCATTCTATACAATGCTAAATCAAAGACCAAATACACAACTTACAAATTACATACATAGCTATTTATCAGGATCTTTTTCATAGTCATGACTCGAACTCGAGACCTCTAATTAATGGAGGAGCAACCCCATCTGTTGCATCACGTCCTTTAATAGTAAATTACATACATATTTGCTTCTTACAAAAGTTGAACCATTCAAATTACATGTATACCAATATTATGGAGTCAAATGGTTTGTGAATTTCGATCCTAGCTCAAAAACTGTGGTTCTATTTTGTGTCTTTATAATTTCCATGACCGTTGTTTAATTCTTGGGGGCAAAAAGGCGAAATCTCTAGCCCACAGGGTCGCCATCCCCCGGCCCGACAGAGATTGGCGGAGGAGGCAGCGACCCACTAGGTGGGAGACACAGTGTCTGGTGCCCACAAGGAGTCATCCCTCACAAAAGAGGAATGAAACTCCCACAATGCGGCTGCCAGGGCTCGAACCTGCCTACTTGGGGGCAATCTACCACCCTGGAAC
Organism: Przewalskia tangutica; assembly: GCA_029844215.1. Lineage (NCBI taxonomy): Eukaryota > Viridiplantae > Streptophyta > Magnoliopsida > Solanales > Solanaceae > Przewalskia > Przewalskia tangutica. The sequence goes on from CM056723.1 coordinate 22,161,258, forward strand.
CAACTGAGCTACACACATGCGGACACCCATTGTTTAATTCTTACAATTATGCATCGTGGTATGATTATTGTTGTGCAATATTTTCTCGGATGCACATACCTTTGTAATAACAAAAAGCACTACTACATTTCTAGGCTAATGCGACGGGTTCAAGCAGGATATTATGCTAATACAACGGTAGAACATGACCGTTGCATTAGCTTGTGTAATGTTACGGCTCAAAGTGTCTAATGCAACGCCCAAACACGACTGTCGCATTAACCTATGTAATGCAACAGTTGTCCCTGGCTAATGCAATGGTTCATATGTTTTAATATCCCCAAACACGACGAGTCATATTTTATTTGCTTATACCCGATACTTAGCCCCCTTCTTCTTCCTAATCCCTAGTCGTCGTATCCCCTTCCCCCAGCTCGTCGTCGCATCTCCTACCATACCTCTCCGTCACCTTACCCTTCCACTGCTCGCCGTCACCGTCGCCTTACCCTTCCACTGCTCGTCGTCGCGTTACCCAGCTTCCTCTACTCGTCGAAATGCTCTTCCCTTTTCTCCAAGGTTAGATTATGGTTTACCGTCGTTTTACCTTCCTCTTTCATGTTTTACCGTCGTTTTACCTTCCTCTTTCATGTTTTACCGTTGTTAATTCAAGGTTAGATTATTGTATGTGTATAGATTTGCTCAGATTTACCTTCGTTGCTTTGTCGAACTGCTCAACTCGAACTGCTCAGATTTTATTCATTGTTCTTCCCACATTTTGTTTATTTGTAAATTATATTTCCAAATTAAATTACAGAGAATGTAATTTAATTTGTTTACTGTATGTATTTCCAGATTTTGTTTATTTGTCTCTTAAATATTACATTGAGGAAATGGATTGTGGAACTAAGGAGTGGTGGATGACTTTCAAATGGAGTGATAAATATGAATGGGGAGTAGACGAATATATTAAAAAGGCTTTTGCTACAAAGTCTCAAGGAAACCAAATTTGTTGTCCATGTGATAGTTGTCACTATCGTTATTGACAGCATGAGAATGTTGTGAGAGATCACCTAATATGTAATGGTTTTGTGCCAAGAACAGATAAGTTATCTGAATTAGGGATCGAAATTGAAAGAGAAAGAATTAATCTGGATCATGATGAACAATCAAATATGGATGATTGCAATGATGACATAGCAGAGTTGTTGAATGATGCTCGTGATATTTTTACAGAGGGGCCGAATGACGAGGCAAAAAAGTTTTTCAAGTTAATTGAAGAAGGTCAGGAGGAACTATATCCCGGATGCAAGAAACATTCAAAGCTTTCATTTATGATTCGACTATTTATTTTGAAGTGTGATCACAGGCTTACCAATGTTGCATTTGTTGATATATTAGAGCTTGTAAGGGAGGTGTTACCCGATGCAAAATTGCCTAAGTCTTTTAATGAAGCGAAGAGTATTTTAAAAATACTAGGGTTGGATTATACTAAGTTAGATGCATGCCCCAATGATTGCATGTTGTATTGGGAAGAACATGCAAACGCTACAAGCTGCCATGTTTGTGAGACGCCAAGATGGAAGTCGAATGATATAGAGAATGACACACAACATGAAAATGGAAAGATCCATAGGATTCCTAATAAGATCCTTAGGTACTTTCCAATAAAGAAAAGATTGCAAAGGTTATTTATGTGCGAAGAGACTGCGAAGTACATGACATGGCATGCTGATGGGCGTGAAAAAAATCGAATTTTACAACATCCAGTGGATGGCCAAGCTTGGAAAGAGTTTGATTCTGTATACTCAAAGTTTGTAGAGGATCCGCGCAATGTGAGGTTAGGGTTAGCCACAAATGGATTTAGCCCATTCAACTCGATGAGCATTGTTCATAGTACATGGCCTGTTATATTGATCAATTATAACTTGCCTCCATGGATGATTATGAAGCCAGAGTTTTTGATATTGACTTTACTTATCCCTAGTCCTTCTTCCCCGGGTAATGATATTGACATCTATTTGCAGCCACTAATCAAGGATTTGAAGGATTTGTGGGTGTCTGGGTTGGAAACTTACGATTCTTCAAGTAATCAAAGGTTTGACATGTGTGTAGCTTTGATGACTACTGTTAGTGATTTTCCAGCTTATGCAATGTTGTCCGGGTGGAGCACAAAAGGATATTTGGCATGCCCTTCATGTCATTATGAAATAGATTCTAAGAGATTGCCTTATAGTAATAAGAATTGCTACAGTGTAACTCGTAGATTTCTTGATCCAACTCACCCTTGGAGTCAAAATAAGAGGAATTTCGATGGAAAAACTAAGGAAAGAAGTGAACCTATTCCTTTAAAAGGAATTGATATTGAGAATATGTTACGTGATTTTTCAAATGAATTTGGAAATAAGCGAAAGAAAATGAGGAGTAATGATAATGATGATCCAAATCCATGGAGAAAGATATCCATACTTTTTCAGTTGTCATACTGGAAGCATTGTTCGTTCTAATCTTCATAATCTCGACCCAATGCATATCGAGAAAAATGTGTATGATAATGTCATTGGAACATTGTTAGACATATCGGGAAAGACTAGAGATCATGTAAGTGCTCGTCAAGATTTGATAGAACTTAAAATTATGTCAGAGCTTCAACCAATAGAATTAGAAGATGGTAGCGAAGAAATTTCATGCTTTCGCTTCTGGATGTCACTTGAAGAAAAACGCAAGTTCTGTCAAGTCATAAAAAATGCTAAGTAATTAAAATATCTAATTATTTACTCGTGTTTTAACTTATTTTTACTTTCTAATTAATTTTGTATCACATTTTGACTTATGTACTTGTTTTTATATTTTTTGATATGTGCAGATGAAAGCTATAAGTCCAAATTTTCTGCTCCGCAAAGTCAGATTCCAGAGTATGAGCGACAACGGATCTAAAATTTGAAAATGAATGCAGAAATAATGAATGATCAAGGTGCTGGATATTTGGCTAACAAAATACTACGTAAAAAGGTTATTGGTTTAGATCGTCCAAGTAGTTGTGGACAACGTAATGATAGATGCTATGGAATCCACCCAACACGGAGAAGGTAGAAACTCTAAAGATCTAGTTCTTTACTCTGAAGTTCTTCAAGGTCCAAAAAGCAAAGATCGCTTACGACTTGTCGGAAAAGGTATGACAAAGACTGATTTGAAGAAAAAAGAGAAAAAACCAGGTTTCATAATTCCGGAGAAATTCTTGCAGAGTATGAAAGCTGAGTTAGTGCAACAGCTTGCACCGACCATTGCATCAGTGATTATATCACAACTTCAAGAGGCTAATCCTGGAATAAATCTTGTCATTCCTTCTTTTGTGAGTCCATCAATTCCAAATTATTCGTCTAGTGCACCGCATGTCTGTGAACCAAATGGGCGATCTGCTGGGATAGTTAATCAGGTAATTTTTGTGTTTCCCTTCTTTTCAACACATAGTAATATTCTGGAGCTTGAAATTTTATATATTATTATATTGTAAAATTATATGTTTTTATATGAGTAAAAACTACATTGAAGTTATTATTTATGATGTTTTGATTAATCTATCATTTTTTTACTTATGACTATTCATTATGTTAACTTGTAGGTTGTGGTGAGCTAAATGGAGAAGAAATCTAGCAATCTAACAAATGGTGGGTCGAGGCTTATCGCGCGTTTGATTTTGCGTCAATTTTTTGTTTCTAGTACTTATGCTAAATCTATTATATATATGGAGATACTTTTGTGAACAATTGTTTTGTAATATGTCTTATGGGGTCTAATATTGTAATATCGTATTTTTGTGAACAATTAGTAAGAATCCTTTTTTATTATTATCTTTCTCTTTTTATTATTTATTTTGTCATTATTTTTTTCTATAGTCGTTGCATTAGGTGACTCTAGGCTTATAAAAACCAGTTGCATATCTAATGCGATGGTTGTACAAGGCCGTCGCTTTAGCCCTTTAGCCGTTGCATTAAGTGTTTCTAGGCCTCTTCAAACCAAATGCATAACTAATGCGACGGCTGTACAGGGCTGTCGCATTAGGTCTATCAGTCGTTGCATTAGATATGCACCTAATGCGACGGCCTTGTATAGCTGTTGCATTAGATATGTACCTAATGCAACGGTTGTACAAGGTCGTCGCATTAGGCCCCTTTCGTCGTTGCATTAGATCTAATGCAACGCCAGAGGATGCAACGGCTCCTCGTCGTTGCATTAGGTCTAATGCAACGGCGAAAGGGCCCTAATGCGATGATTTTGAGGCGTCGCATTAGCCTTGAAATGTAATAGTGAAGATATTACTGTTATAAAATAAAGACTATCAAGTAAATATAATAAAAATAAATATAGAGAGAAAGTCTGAATGTATATTTCATCTTCTACAAATGAGCCTCTATTTATAAGATGAAAAGCTACTTGGTGGCCAAGAAACTAACTTGGTCACCAAGCCAACAATTAAATTTGGTTATCAAGTTAACTTATATCCAAGTTAATGGACAAACATTAATAATATAATATTTGCATCACTTTCTCTTGGATGTCCATTAATAGATGATATGCCTTGTTAAAACCTTATTAGGAAAAACCTTGTGAGAAAAAGTCCTTATGAAAAAAAAGAGTACACATATCTAGTAATACGCTTTGAGAGTTGCCTCATTAAAAACGTTATCAGGAAACCCAATGGGAAAAAACCTTGGTTAAAGGAAAAAAAGTACAACACATATTTTACTCCCCCTCACGAAGACCAAAATTCAGATGTCGGAATCTTCGCATTCCAATTTTGGATACCATCTTTTCAAAAGTTGAAGTTGGCAATGATTTAGTGAATAAATCTGCAGGATTGTCACTTGAACGAATTTGTTGCACATGAATATAATCATTCTTCTGGAGATCATATGTGAAGAATAATTTTGGTAAAATATGTTTCGTTCTATCTCCTTTAATGAATCCTCCTTTTAATTGAGATATGCATGCAACATTGTCTTCATATACTATTATATAGGTATATTAGTATCACACTTCAAGCCACATATTTCCCTGATGAAATGTATCACTGATCTTAACCACACACACTATTCACTTGCTTCATGAATAGATATTATCTCAGCATGATTCGACGAAGTAGCAATAATGGACTAACTTTGTATATCGCCATGATATAGCAGTACCTCCGCATGTAAATAAATAGTCTATTTGAGATCGAGCATTATGTGGGTCAGATAAATAACCTGCATCTGCATGACCAACAAGATCTACACTGCCATTGTTAGCATAAAGCAGACCCATATTGATAGTTTCCTTCAAATATCGCAATCTATGCTTAATTTCGTTTCAATGTCTTAGTGTAGGAGAAGAGATATATCTTTCTAACAAATTAACAGAGAATGTTATATCATGTCTTGTAGTATTAGCAAAATACATGAGTGCACCAATGACACTAAGATATGGTACTTCAGGACTAAGAAGTTCTTTATTTTCTTCTTGAGGTCGGAGATCTTTATTCACTTCAATTGAGCGAATAATTATTGGAGTACTTAAAGAATGTGCATTGTCCATGTAAAATCATTTTAAAACTTTCTCAGTATAGACAGATTGATGGATAAAGATCTCATCTTCTAAATATTTAATTTACAGACACTACAAGAAAAAGGGCCTACAGTGACAGTTAAAAGCTGTCATCGGAGGGGGTGGATGACAGTTTTTGTAAGTGTCGTTGTAGCATGTGTCACGGTAGGTCATTCATAGATGACGGTTTAAATAAATGTCACATAATATGTGACAGTTATAAACGGTCACACATTTGGTCGTTGACTTTGACTATTTCCCGCTTTATTTTATTTTTTTCCCGGAAAAATTTATTTTGGCGCATTTTTTATTTAATAATTAATTTAATTTAATTAATTGTTTTTAAAAAAAAATCAATAATAGTAAAATTGGTGGTAAAATAGCATATTGTAACTAAAATGTAACTAATTAATCAAATCATTTTAATACACAATATTAAAACATTTACGAATTGTTTTACAAAACAAAATGTTACCAAAACAAAATAAATGCATGGTCTCGGCCAAGACCAACAAGAAGGCCGAAAATACAATGTCTTCTTGAACCTTCACGTAATAACTCCAACACCATTCGTCCCTAGCAATCTCCAAGAAATCAGAAATGGAAGTATTGCTTCAAAAATTAAAACTAAGAATCACTCACCATTTTATGTTATTATCATGTAATTGACTTATTTCTTTCTCTTAGTTCCTGATATGGTATTATTTATCTGTGGTGTTCGAATTTCTTCAACTTTTTTTATCCGTTTCCGATTTTATTGTTCGACCATTTTCCGATGTGTTTTTTTCCAACAGCAGCAGCAAACAACAAGAGGGGCTACCAATAAAAATTAACATCGCCTATAAAGAAAGAAATTAGTGATGTTCTATAATGCATTTATACATGCAAGTAAACGTAATAAATAGAAGAAGTATATCTAGAGATACCTGAAAATGCAAGCTAATCAAACAATGAGCAAGTTGCTGCAAGTGGTTTTCAATCACATTTGAAAGAGTTAAGGCACAGCTCCAACAATCCCAACACCCTCAACCAGGGGCTATCAATAAACTTAGTATAGAAGCATATCTACTCTCCCAGCGATATCTACTGACAAATATTTTACTGGAAGCATCAACCAGTTCGACGGCTAAAAGCAATTCCATTTAGAACAGCATAAGAACTTTTCTTATATTCACACCCTGCTTTGTCTTATTCTAAGAGCAGAACTTGGTATGCGCTGGTGCTTTCATATGAATCTTTGTTCCTGAAAGCTGCTTTATTTAAAAGAAATAGCACCAGAAAACAAATACAAGTACTTGAGATTGTTGAGCACCAACACCTAGAGTGGCACCATTCGTTCCTCGGAAAATAATCAGATGGTCTATTGGCGGCAAGAATGTTGGTATAATAATCTGTATTTGGCTAAATAATGTTTCAACACAATCTGTTAATCACTTAGTGAAACAGATTCCACGATATAAACATTACTTAACAGTAAATTAATCATGAAACAATAAACGAAAAACAGAATCTGTTTTGAAAAATAATTTCAGAATATAATCGAGCCCACTTAGTTCAAAGTGTGTCCTTAAGGAAATTATTCCCCTCACAGTACTCGAGGTTAACGGAATATCGCCTCACAGTATAGAACGATTATCTTACCAGAATAGTAGTACTCCAAATTCCGATAGTAGCGAACCACTCAACGACAGTATATCACACAGAATGAAATTTCGAGTTGAAGATGAAATTCTGAATTGAAAATGAATGAATGAATAAATTCTTTGAATAATAAAAAAATTATAGGTTTGGAGGTACTGATTCTGAATGTTTGCAAACATTCAGAATAGTCACCTAATTTATTTATTATTTTTTTTGGAGGGAAATTCGAATTCGAAAAAGAGAGGGAGAGTCGGACGTTAATTAATTAATTAAAGAAACGTTTGTCCAAAAAGATTATCAATCAATCTTTATCTTTATCTTTATCCAAATCCAAACCCGAAGCCGAGTCGAGCGAGCGACGACGACGGCGCGAGGGGTCCTTGCCCTCAAAACCCTTTTAGCAACTAGAGAATGTGTAATGTAATATATACACCTCTCTTTCCTTCTCTTTTTTTGATGTGGGACAAAAAAGTCTTTTACTCCCTTTAATTTCCATCCCATCATTTCTCATTCACCAATATCAAAACCCAATGTTGACATCCAATTTTGACCCATCTTTTAGTCATTTCTTGCAATTTTAAGCATTTTAGGACACCGCATTTTAATCACCATTTTTGACATTTTTGTATATTTTTTACCTAACATTCTATGTTGTTTTATTTTTTATAAATTGACATCATGTTTTTACTTTAATTAGGTATTAAACATTTCAAATATTATGTTATTATTGTTGCGCGATCATTTTATTTTACTAATTTTGCATCTCTTTAAATAATTAATTGACATCCCGTCTTTACTTTTAATTAGGCATTACATATTTGTTAAATATTGAATTTTTATTATTATTTCATCGGCACTTGCATTTTAATAATTTTGCATCTTTTTAAAAATATTTTCTTTTAAATAATAAACTCGTTTTGCATTTCTGTCAAACCAGTCCAGTCCGAGGCACAATCTGAATCAGTCCAATCCGCCGAAAACCGAAGCCCAAACCAAAGCCCAAAAAATAAGGCCCAATACACTTTCATCTATTTTTCCCCCCAAAATACAAAACCCTAAACCTAAATACCATTATAAATAAAAATCTTACCCCATTAAAAACCCTAAATTTCACCATTTTTACCCCCAAAGAATACCGCACACCCTCCCTCTTCTATTTTTCACCGCCTACCCTCAAGAACGCCTTCACGGAGTTCCATCTCCGGTGAACTCCAAACCAACATCACCTCAGCCGCCCAATACTAGTCAGTCGTCTACCCCTCTCTCTATCTTTATCTAAACCCAGCCGCACACCCCTACCCCTAAAAAACCCTCAGCCGCCGCCACCCTTCGTCGGAGCTTCGAGCTCCGGCGAACACACGAAAACATCACCCAGCCGCACACCCTTCCCCTCTCCTTAACAACAGCAGCCGCACCTGACTTCTCTCATTTCTATCTTCTTCATCTCCACATACACACACACCCACTCTCCTACTCTCCTTCTCCATAACAGCCGCCGACCACTGCCCATCGTCGAACTACCACTGCCCATCGTCGAACTACCACTGCCCATCGTTGAACCACCACTGCCCATCGTCGAACCATCACTGCCCCAACACCACTGAAACCCATGCTCCCGTCGAACTCCCGTTGCCGACAACGCCATCACCCCGTCACCATACACCCGTCGCCGACAGACCACCCCGACTTAAATCCCTAATGTTGCTTTTCCGGCGAAGCTGCTGCCACTTTGTTTGTTCTGTCTTTGTTAACTGTTATTTCCAAGTTTGTGATATTCTTGGACTGCTTTACATTATTTTTTTTAATGGTTTTGTGCTCGTGAAATACAACTCCGACGACCTTTGGACAAAATGATTTTTTGATTCTCGGTATTTGTTGGTTGTTGTTGGTTAAAAGACTGATTTTTCTGGTTTTGGTCTAGCGGAGTTTTAAAACTCTGGCGAACCTTGTTTGGCTTACTATTTTTTTGGTTTGTTGGCTAATGTTGTTAACGGACTGAACTTTCTGACTTTGGTATCTGACCGGAGCTCTAAAACTCGGGCGATGTTCTGAAATTTCCGGCGAACTACTTGCATTTGTTCCTGCTGTTAGTCTGATTTTGGACTGGTTTTTTGGGCATTTTTTCTTCTGATTTTGGACCGCTTTTTGGCTACGTTGCAACTGACTTTCGGCTATTCTGCTACTTATTTTGGCTATTTTGTCGGACTGAGTTCGGTCCTCTTGCTACTGATTTTTGACATCTTTTTACTGGTTAATTGATAATGAACAAGATACTATATTTGTTGGCCAATGAAAAAGTTATCCGTCGATTTTTGAGGCCTCCACAGTTGCAAAGACGGAAAATAAAATAAATGAAGCTTTCAGGGCAATGATTATTTCTTCCACTTACCCCGGATAACCAACATGCGCTGGCAAGGCGAATTCTCGCAGCCGCACTTGTTTAGGATGTCCCACTTTATTTTTTATATATATCTGAGCCCTCTGTGTTTAAAATTATTACTGTTTTGGCGTGAATCCGAAGGTTTTATTTATTTTATTTTTTCTAGCAATATTGGCCGATGAAAGAATCTCCGTATGATTTCCAAGGCCTCCTTTGTACAAAAGACAGATTTATTTATTTTTGGCTTTACTTATTAATTTTTTGTCATTGCATTAAAATTATTTATTCTATTACTAACACTTTTACTAAGAGTTTATGCAGGTACCCGGAGATCGTCTTGTGCATAAGGCCTAAAAAGGGATAAAAGATGTCTCGGAGTTTTATCTTATGTCGCATTTAATTTTAGTTTTATTATTCTGTATTGCATTTTATTTAATTGTAAATTATGTAAAAATGCTTAGAATAGGTATAATAAAAGCCAATATATAATTAACCTAGGTTTGAACGGATAACCGCAAGTTAGCGGATCTTAAAGGATGTCTAACCCCTTCCCTTTAGGATAATAAAGAACCCTGATCCAGAATCTCATTAATTTCGCAGACCATTAAATAGAGATTAATTGCAGTATTTTATTGCAATAAATCAAGTGTCCTAATTCACTTAATTAATTAGGTGGCGACTCCTCAAAATCAGCATTATTGCTCCATCCAGGGAACCGCGCCAAAGAGCAACGTTGCGGATACCGTTCAGACCCCGAGGTCAAAAAGGGGCGCGACAGCATGGCGACTCTGCTGGGGATATCAGGTTCTTGACCATAGCAAACCTAGGTTTATTATTGTTTGGCTTTATTTGCTTTTATTTGTTTTAAATGCCTTAAAATTGCTTGCTTTAATTTTGCATGCTTAACTGTTTAAATTGCTATTTGCTTTTACTGCTTTTCTTAAATTGGCATTCCGCTCATATTTCTTTCACTCTGAAAAATTCACATTGTCACACACACACGCACTGGTGTGCTTCGCGCACCCGCAAATTTCTTTCAAGACACCCAAATTTAGGAGAGTTGGCATCTGCGTGGAGTTAGATCGGTTCGTCTGATCAGCCACGTAGCCTTCTCACTCGAGTTGTCCGCTCGGGAACCTTGCGTCTAGTAAGCCAAATCTTAGAGATTTTTTTTATTAAGTCATGTATGCATAAACCTTAGGTGGGTTAATCTTTGGTATTAACGCCACAATTAGAAATCCACCAAACTTATCGACGGGTTTCACAACCCAACGGCCAATTAGCATACTATGTGTAGCATGATGATGATAGACGGATTCAAGCGATCAAGACACACCGAAATTGGAAAAGGTGCACCGTCATTTGGTCGTCATTTCCAACAAAAGCATTAATGTTTAGCAACTTTGGTCAATCTATCCCAATCTCACATATCTGGCGTTTAGGCCGACCTTTGGCATAAGAGAGGTCCCATGCATATTAGGCGCGCGCTTGATTTGCATGCTTTTGTTTACTATTGTTGTCGCTAGCAATTCTGTACATATTATTTAATGCAATAATTACCCTTTTAACCCCTGTACATATCATGCTTATAATTCCGGTCACGAGCATTTGCATTTTTACACCTTTTGTTGTCACATTGCAATCAGGACTTCTACTGTGTAAATCACTCTTGAATAGCGCGACTTAGACTTTGTGAAGCATCAATCACCAGTCCGGTCGAACCAATCAGGGGAGTCTTTGACTATATTGTCACACCCTTACATTTTATTATTTTGGTGGCTTGCCTACTCTCACCCATTTGTCATATTTTTTGCAGGAAGATCGTCCTCGCAAATAGTCGAGGGCGGACAACAACAAAAAAAAGGGGAAGAAAAGAAAAAATCATCACAAGAATGAGCTGAGTTATGTTGACGGAAAGAAGTCAGCTTATATCAGATTCAACGAAGCATCGCTCAGGATCCTATATTTTGTATCTTTATACGTATTTGCAAATTCAATTGATATGTCTAGTATTGATTACATAATTCTTTATCATGCATTTTACAACATAATCATCCTGAACTACGTGTGTCTGATTCTCACCATACGGTGTGATACGTAGGCAACCCATCTAGGGTTCGACACCATCACAAATTTAAAAAAAAAGAAAATAAAAAAGAAAAGAAAAGAGGGGGACATATTTGGTTCACCCATTCATTGTATTTATCCAATCACGCACATTCATTCATGCATTTCATTCATTCTATCACAGGCATGCATTTTTTCATTACATTCTTTTACTTTGCATTAGTCCTATAGTGAACAATCATTTGTTTTGCACAGCTTTTACTTTTGCATTTCTTTCATGAATGGATTTTTTTAAATCATACGTTTTATAACATATCTGAACGAACTACGCATACCTGATTCTCGTCAAAGATGAGATACGTAGGCAGCCCTACTCGGGTTCGGTACCATTTATTCAAAAATACAAAAATATTTTATTCAAAAAGCATAAAATATCTTTTAAAAAAAAAAGTTCTTTAAGTATCATTGTTTGACTTGGCTGATACCAACACAGTTGGGAGTGTGCATAGGAAAGAACGAGTAATAATCAATATGGGTTGACTTCGTGGTAAACCATAGATTCTTTTGGTACCTCTTATTCACCCGTAAATGACATTGCCTTACATGCTTTCAAGATAAGAACTAAACCAACCTCATCGTTTCATGTGCATTGTGTGGTGAGTTTAGAATAAGTTCAATTGCATTGCATTGTGATCTAGAACTTGGCCCGAATGTTTGTTGAGGCGAAATCCTGAGTAAACACTCGGTGTAGGAAATGATCGTAGGCTTTCTTTGACCCGTTTGAGCCTTTTCAGCCTACCAAATAACATTATCCGTAGTACACCCCTTTTGAGCCTAAAGCCTATTCTTTTGACAACTGCATACTACACATATACCCTTTCTGAGTGCGTACGCACTATCCCTCTCTTGGACCGACCACCTTGAGCGCTTTGGAAATGTGCAAGTGGATGATAAAATTTTGCGTCGAAGTTTGCAAAGACAAAATTGTCAAAGTCCCAAAAGGGAAAAGAAAACACAAATGATGACTTCACAAAAGAAGAAATCAAAAGCCCCGACATTATAAAAAACGAATAAAATGAGAGAACAACTTTGTAAAAGAGGGCTCCAAACGAAAGATTCAAAAAGAAGTCAGTACAGAAAAACTGGGACAAAAAAAAAGAGAAAACAGATCAGCATTAAAGCACACAAATATCAAACACGGACGTAGTCCAACGCTCGAGGAAGGATTAGTCACTTTTACCCAAATGATATCCATCCCTTCCCCCAAACCTACATTACAAGCCTGTGACAAGCCCTACATGATCTTATACTGAGGGTTCTCACATTAGTGGATACTTACATGACGGCCAAGCCTATGGTATCACAATTGCATGCATTGAACATCCTTCTGAGTGTGAGCGTACTTCTATAAACGTCCCAAAATTCAAAATACTGGAATATATGTGAGAAATGGGACTTTCTTTCAGTGAGGGCATTTGAAACGTGAGATTACGTGTAGTTCGAAACCTTGGCTGCAAGCAAGTGTGTCGATACTTAGGTGTCTGAGGTACCACTTGAAACTATAGGAATTACCCAGAATTCAGTCTTGGTTATACTGGAAGCGAATAACGGAATTCCTAAGCACAATACTAATTGTTGGTATCAACTGAAATCAGAGCGTGATGCTGTCTTTTCACTTTTAAAAAAAAACAAAAAAAAACAAAAACAAAATGCATATATAAAATTCTCATTTTTTGCATCATGAACTACGTCTTGACCTGATTCCCTCAACGGGATACATAGGCGACCACATTGGCTTCGATCCACATTGTTTGAAAAACCCATAAAAAATCTTTATTCTTTGCATCACGAACTACGTCTTGACCTGATTCCATCAGCGGGATACGTAGGCGACCACATTGACTTCGGTCTCATTTTTGAAAATCGTACAATCATTCTTTGCATCATGAACTACGTCATGACCTGATTCCCTCATGAGGATACGTAGGCGGCCACATTGGCTTCAGTCACATTTTTTGAAAATTGTACAATCATTTTTTGCATCACGAACTACGTCATGACCTGATTCCCTCATGAGGATATGTAGGCGGCCTAAGTCGGCTTCGGTCACACCATTAGAAATCTTCTCATTGGCTCGCATGCGACAGAATGCATTTGATTATTCTGAAAAGAGATATGAGCAATTTTCGCCAGGGTTAAGTCCGTGCAGGGACTATATCAGCAATCAACAATCAACAACATTCAGCAAGCATTCGCAGCATCCAACAAGTCCTTGCAGAGACTACATCAGCAATGACAGCATTCAGCCAACATTCGCAGCATCCAGCAAGTTCGTGCAGGGCTACATCAGTAATCAACAATCGCAGCATTCAGCCAACATTTGCAGCATCCAGCAAGTCCGTGCAAGGTTGTATCAACAATCAACAATCGCAATACTCGGCAAGCATTCGCAGCATCCAGCAAGTCCGTGCAGAGACTACATCAGCACTCACAATATTCAGCAAGCATTCGCAGCATCCAGCAAGTCCGTACAGAGACTACATCAGCAATTACGATTCGAAGCATTCGCGGATCCGGAAAGCCCACGCAGCATTGAGAAGCATTCACAGCATCCATCAAGTCCGCACAGAGATTGCATCAGCACTCACAGCATTCACAACATTCAATACGTCCGTGTAAGGACGAAATCTCAGCATTTGCAGCATCACGTCAATACAACCGCCATCACGTTTTACATGATAACATTTCTACTCATACAATTACATTGCTTATAAATTCATGCGTTATCTTTTGACTTAACAGTTATGCACTAACCTTTTGCTTAAGTTTGAGCATGCAAGCGTCAAGAGCCAAAGCTACAAAGTCGACGCGAATCAACCACTCCTTTCCTAAAAATCACAAGTTTTCTTCGAGTGCAGGATCTTCATATCAGCAAAGGAGGGAGCACAACAATAAGCCCATACGGGTTACAAATGCACAACATCTATGCAATGACGTTATCTCAACCCAGGCGAGTCACGAAGCAGGTACGCCCGTAAAATGACACCATATCATGTAAGCCTATGCAACGGCTTCATCTATGCAACGACAAGCATCTGCATCGCGTCTATGCAACGACACCATCTCATGTGAGCCTATGCAACGACTTCATCTATGTTTCGTCTATGCAACAACGAGCATCTGCATCGCGTCTATGTAACGACACCCTTTCATCTAAGCCTATGCAACGGCTTTATCATGTTTCGTTCATGCAACGACGAACATCTGCATCGCGTCTATGCAACGACGTCATTTCATCTAAGCCTATGCAACGGCTTCATCTATGTTTCGTCTATGCAACGACGAGCATCTGCATCGCGTCTATGCAACGATGTCATTTCATGTAAGCCCATGCAACGACTTCATCTGTGTTTCGTCTATGCAACGACGAGCATCTGCATCGCGTCTATGCAACGACGCCATCTCATATTAGCCTATGCAACAGCTCCATCTATGTTTCGTCTATGCAACGACGAGCATCTGCATCGCGTCTATGCAACGACGCCATATCTTCTAAGCCTCTGCAACGACTTCAACTATGTTTCGTCTATGCAACGAAGAACATCTGCATCGCGTCTATGCAACGACGCATTTCATAAAAAGTCTATGCAACGACTTCATTCATATTTCATCTATGCAACAACGAACATCTGCATAGCGTCTATGCAACGACGTCATCTCATCTAAGCCTATGCAACGATGAGCATCTGCATCGCGTC
The DNA here is from genome assembly GCA_029844215.1 of Przewalskia tangutica. Taxonomy (NCBI): domain Eukaryota; kingdom Viridiplantae; phylum Streptophyta; class Magnoliopsida; order Solanales; family Solanaceae; genus Przewalskia; species Przewalskia tangutica. Next base: position 22,176,663 of record CM056723.1, read on the forward strand.
TATGCAACGACGTCATTTCATGTAAGCCCATGCAACGGCTTCATCTATGTTTCGTATATGCAACGACGAACATCTGCATCGCGTCCATACAATGACGCGATCAACATCTACAAACACCCTGTCTGTTACATCATCACATCACCTGTAACCCAGTGTCAATCATAATTCGATACTGGGGTAAATTTTGAATCTGCGTCGGCATTGTCTTTAATTTTGCAGCATCACAGCAGCCCAGTGTCATCATGATTCGACACTGGGATAATTTTGAATCGGCGTCTGCCCGCTTAAATTTTCTAGCATCGCGGCAACCCAGTGTCCTCATAATTCGACACTGAGACAAATTTTAAATCTGCATCATCTTTTTGCCCATTCATTTTCTTGATCTTTGTTTTAATTTTGACGATGGGGACAAAATTGGCCACAAGTCAACGTCTTTGTCCGAAAACTCTTTCATCGTCTTCGGTCAAAGAGGGACAAGCTGTTGACACCCAATTTTGACCCATCTTTTAGTCATTTCTTGCAATTTTAAGCATTTTAGGACACCGCATTTTAATCACCATTTTTGGCATTTTTGTATATTTTTTACCTAACATTCTATGTTGTTTTATTTTTTGTAAATTGACATCATGTTTTTACTTTAATTAGGTATTAAACATTTTCAAATATTATGTTATTATTATTGCGCGATCATTTTATTTTACTAATTTTGCATCTCTTTAAATAATTAATTGACATCCCGTCTTTACTTTTAATTAGACATTAAATATTTGTTAAATATTGCATTTTTATTATTATTGCATCGGCACTTGCATTTTAATAATTTTGCATCTTTTAAAAATATTTTCTTTTAAATAATAAACCCGTTTTGCATTTTTGTCAAATCAGTCCAGTCCGAGGCACAATCTGAATCAGTCCAATCCGCCGAAAACCGAAGCCCAAATCGAGACCCAATACACTTTCATCTATTTTTCCCCCAAAATACAAAACCCTAAACCTAAATACCCCTATAAATAAAAACCTTACCCCCATTAAAAATCCTAAGCGGCCCGCATTCTTTACCCCGGATCGACCGCGCCTCCTCTTATTTTTGTTGCTACCCTCGTGCGCCGCCGCCACGAGTTCCATCTCCGGCGAACTCCAAACCAACATCACCTCAGCCGCCCAACACTAGCCAGCCGTCTACCCCTCTCTCTATCTTTATCTAACCCGATCGCACACCCACCCTAAAAACCCTCGATCGCGCCACCGCCGAGCTTGAGCTCCGGTGAACACACGAAAACAACATCACCCAGCCGCACACCCTTACCTCTCCTTAACAACAGCAGCCGCACCTGCCTTCTCTCATTCCTATCTTCTTCATCTCCACATACACACACACCCACTCTCTCACTCTCCTTCTCCATAACAGCCGCCGACCACTGCCCATCGTCGAACTACCACTGCCCATCGTCGAACTACCACTGTCCATCGTCGAACCACCACTGCCCCAACACCACTGAAACCCATGCTCCCATCGAACTCCCGTTGCCGACAACGCCATTACCCCGTCACCACACACCCATCGCCGACAGACCACCCCGACTTAAATCCCTATTGTTGCTTTTCCGTGAAGGCTTGCCACTTTATTTGTTACGCTCTTTAACTGTTATTTCCATGTTTGTGATATTCTTGGACTGCTTTACATTATTTTTTTAATGGTTTTGTGCTCGTGAAATACAACTCCAGCGACCTTTGGACAAAATGATTTTCTGATTCTCGGCATTTGTTGGTTGTTGTTGGTTAAAAGACTGATTTTTCTGGTTTTGGTCAAGCCGGAGTTTTAAAAATCTGGCGAACCTTGTTTGGCTTACTATTTTTTTGGTTTGTTGGCTAATGTTGTTAACGGACTGAACTTTCTGACTTTGGTATCTGACCGGAGCTCTAAAACTCCGGCGATGTTCTGAAATTTCCGGCGAACTACTTGCATTTGTTCTATTTGTTAGTCGATTTTGGGTAGTTTTTGGGCATTTTTTCTTCTGATTTTGGACCGCTTTTTGGCTACGTTGCAACTGAATTTCGGATATTCTTCTACTTATTTTGGCTATTTTGTCGGACTGAGTTCGGTCCTCTTGCTGCTGATTTTTGACATATTTTTGCTGGTTAATTGATAATGAACAAGATACTATACTTGTTGGCCAATGAAAAAGTTATCCGTCGATTTTTTAGGCCTCCACAGTTGCAAAGACGGAAAATAAAATAAATGAAGCTTTCAGGGCAATGATGATTTCTTCCACTTACACCGGATAACCAACATGCGCTGGCAAGGCGAATTCTCGCAGCCGCACTTGTTTAGGATGTCCCACTTTATTTTTATATATATCTGAGCTCTTTGTGTTTAAAACTATTACTGTTTTGGCGCGGATCCGAAGGTTTTATTTATTTTATTGTTTCTAGCAATATTGACCGATGAAGGAATCTCCGTCTGATTTCCAAGGCCTCCTCTGTACAAAAGACGAATTTATTTATTTTTGGCTTTACTTATTAATTTTTTGTCATTGCATTAAAATTATTTATCATATTACTAACACTTTTACTAAGAGTTTATGCAGGTACCCGGAGATCGTCTTGTGCAGAAGGCCTAAAAAGGGCTAAAAGATGTCCCGGAGTTTTATCTTATGTCGCATTTAATTTTAGTTTTATTATTCTGTATTGCATTTTATTTAATTGTAAATTATGTAAAAATGCTTAGAATAGGTATAATAAAAGCCAATATATAATTAACATAGGTTTGAACGGATAACCGCAAGTTAGCGGATCTTAAAGGATGTCTAACCCCTTCCCTTTAGGATAATAAAGAACCCTGATCCAGAATCTCATTAATTTCGCAGACCATTAAATGGAGATTAATTGCAGTATTTTATTGCAATAAATCAAGTGTCCTAATTCACTTAATTAATTAGGTGGCGACTCCTCAAAATCAGCATTATTGCTCCATTCAGGGAACCGCGCCAAAGAGCAACGTTGCGGATACCGTTCAGACCCCGAGGTAAAAAAGGGGCGCGACACCCAACAATCCCCCACATGAATGGGGAATGGCTATAAGATAAAAGAATGTACGAACGAGTGTGATATACAAGCGAGAATTGATTGTATCTGGATAAGTAGGTTCCCTTTGAACTTTCCGTAGTGAACTTATATCGGATATACTCGATCAATCGGTAGATTTGATATCTTTGAACCGTCGAACTTTGTTGTATACCTAGACAACATAAGACACACAATCAACCCTCAACCGTTTATGGTTCTCACGGTTGTGTTCGTTTCAGCCATGAACACCGTCTGGTCTCATGAGTGCATAGAGAATGGGCCTTTACTGTCATTCCCCTTTAAAGCGGCTTACATTTAACACTCACATAGGTGATTTCTAAACATGTGGTCCTATAGCCACATTATCTGGTCATGCATTGCCAGATTTAGATAACCATTAAAAAACCTTAATATTTTATTAACTCATTAACAAGTCATAAAGTCTTATCCTTAAATCTGAACATTGTCTTCATCCGAGAATGGGTTGAGTTATTTGACAATGTTGAACCGTCAGTCACAACTTTGTTTGATCTCCTTGAACCTAGCTCTTGGGATCTCCAGTCTGCTAGGTAGAGTTACCGTCATGATGACTTGTCTTTGGCCTTAACCTCATTTCCATTGATGATCTACCAACTCCCTCTCTAGATAAGCCTTTTGTAAGCGGATCCGCCACGTTATCTCTTGACTTTACATAATCAATTGTGATAACGCCATTAGAGAGGAGTTGTCTAACGGTATTTGATGCGCGGTAAGATGCACACACTTTAAACGCAAGTGCACGTTATCGTGACAAGTAGTATAGTCTTGATAAGATCGAATATCGTCCTCTAGGATTAGGGTTCAAGTACCAACTGTCTATTTTCTAGTATCTATTTGGCGAATTGATAATTGATTGGTTGTTTATAACTAAGAATTATGCAAGCTATTTAAATATAAAGATTTACTTCAGATATGATAGGAATAGGGCTTCCATGTATCCTTACTATCCGCTTATGCTACGTACTAATGCATTAACTTATGGTATTCTTCTTTTGGAGAAAGCAGGTTTACGAAATCGTTTTATACTCCCGTTAGGGTTATATAAACACTCAACCCAGATGACGCACCTTACCTACCTTTCGGTGATAAGGATAACTTTATAGGAGGATTAAGAACAAAAACCTAGTTGACCGTCACGCACAATGCGCAAAATTAGGGTTGTTAAGCCTCTCATCAACGCTACATAAATAATTGAGGTATTTTCATCCCCAATCCAAGAATGTCTACCCAACTTACAGCATATTCACAATCCCCCCTTTTCAGAATCTGATTAGAAATCATATAGTGATAATTAGTTGTCAATTAATTACCAAGAATTCAACTCAATTATTGGATAGATCTCACAATAAGAAAAATAACCATAAGCATGCATTAATTTATAACATAAGTTTCTAGCAATTCAACAATGGAAATCCCTATAAGAGAATTAGTTCCTAGTCATTGACATGACAAGAACTAATTCCATGTTCATCATACAAAATAGAAATAAAGAACAAGAAAGGGAAAAGAAATTACTAAACTAATGGTATCGATCTCAAGAAAAAAGTCTTGTGTTGTGCAAGAAGGGAACCCTCAAAAACTGCCTAGGGTTCTCCTTTTATAGGCTGCAAACCGCCTCCCTCTTTTCCTTCAGGCCTGGCCCAGAATTTCGTCAAAAGACCTAATTTTTCCGCGTCGGCGCCGCGGCGCCGGAAGTTCTGCAATCCGTCGGGTGTTTTGGCGCCGCGGCCCTGATATCTGCTGTCTGAGGGCGCCGCGGCGCTGGAACTCCTGTAGCTTCTCGGATGTTTAGGCGTCGCGGCCCTGCATCTGTTCGAGCGCGCGGCTGGATCTTCTGCGACCTCTGCGAATAGTGGCGCGCGTGCTTTTGGCTGCGAGGCCGCTGATGCAGATTTTTCCTCGTTTGCCACTTTCTCTGTTTCCAGCTCTGGCATCTCCTCTTTTGCCCTCTTTTTGCTCCTTTTCCGCCATTTGGCCATTTTAACCACTTTGACTCAAAAGAAAGAAAAACTATCCTAATACTGTACTAAACATAAATGAAATGAGTAAAATACTAACTAAAAATGACTCAAAAAGTGTGTATAAAATACTGATGCGCGATTAGATGCACACACTTTTAAACGCAAGTGCACGTTATCGTATCAAGTAGTATAGTCTTAGATAAGACCGAATATCGTCCTCTAGGATTAGGGTTCAAGTACCAACTATTTTATAGTATCTATTTGGCGAATTAATACTTGATTGGTTGTTTATAACTAAGAATTATTAAAGAGACGTAAATATAAAGGAGTTACTTCAGATGTGATGAGAATAGGGCTTCTATGTATCCTTACTATCCGCTTATGTTACTTGTTAATGCAGTACTTATGGTGTTCTTCTTTTGGAGAAAGCAGGTTTACGAAATCGTTTTATACTCCCGTTAGGGTTATATAAACACTCAACCCCAGTATTGTTCCTTACCTAACTTTCGCTGATAAGGGTAACTCTATAGGAGGATTAAGCACAAAAACCTAGTTGACCGTCACGCACAATGCGCAAAATTAGGGTTGTTAAGCCTCTCATCAATGCTACAAATCTAATTGAGGTATTTTCATCCCCAATTCAAGACCGTCTACCCAACTTACAGCATATTCACAATCCCCCCTTTTCAGAATCTGATTAGAAATCATATAGTGATAACTAGTTGTCAATTAGCTACCAAGAATTCAACTCAATTATTGGATATATCTCTCAATAAGAATAATAACCATAAGCATGCATTAATTTATAACATAAGGTTCAAGAAATTCAACATAGAAAGCCCTATAAGAGAATTAGTTCCTAGCCATAAATATGACAAGAACTAATTCAATATTCAACATCAAAACTGAAATAAAGTAAAAGAAAGAAAAGAAAATTACTAAGAACGAGACTCCAAGCCAAGCATCCAAGGGTTGTGTTGTGGAATATTTACAAGATGGATTGGTGGAAGGATGGATGTAGAATGGTGAATGGTGGAATGGAGAATGAAGAATTCTTCTAATGATGTAGAGTATTTATAGCCAAAGAATCCTTTAGGTGAAGGGTTAAGGATTTGTAGGAAAAGGAAAAGTTATTAGAATCCTTTTAGGTAAGGGTTTTAAGGTAGGAAAAGTTATCCCTTTAGGTAGGAAAGGTTATCCCTTTAGGTAGGAAAAATTATCCCTTTAGGATTCTGAAAATATGTCCAATTCGGCCCAGATTTCATAAATCCCGCGTCGGCGCCGCGGCCCTGCAGATTGGCGCCGCGGCGCCTGAAGATCAGCAACTCTCGGGACTTTCAGCACTTTGGGCGCCGCGGCTCTGCTGCCCGGCGCCGCGGCGCCTGTGACATTTTTCTGGCGAATTTCCGTTTCGTCGTCTTTTCTCGTCCGGACTTCGTCTGATTTTCTCTATAATTCCCGGAACTTCTTAGATTTCATTTCTTGGCCCTTTTAGTGTGCAATTCCATCTCTTTTATGCTCATTTCATCTCCTTTTCGTCATTTCTCCATTTCTGACCGCTGTGACACAAAAGAAAGGAAAACGACCCTAATACTATACTAAACATAAATGAAATGAGTAAAATACTAACTAAAAATGACTCAAAAAGTGTATATAAAATACACCGATCAAATACCCCCAAACTTAACCTTTGCTCGCCCTCGAGCAAAGATAGAAAGAAAGAAATAAAAGACTCAAAAAACGAAAAATAAAAGACTCACTGACATTGATCACTTTTTGCTGCATTTAGTGTTATCTAGAAAAACATGAAGGTTAGCAGAATAATATGCAGGAACATGTAGCATGAAATTTTTCAGCACACTAAACACATTGAGCTAGATATTTCGCAAACTCATATTTATCATGCTTTAATGGAAGTCAATATACTAAATCATGCATATAAATTCAAAAATCCTATGGCATGCTTACTTGATATTCTCCACTAATCCTGAATATGCATAAAAGAGATCTTCAGGACTTTAAGGGTTGTAATGTAGGCTTAGGTAGGGGTTGGTAAAAATAGGCATTTAGGCTCATTTTTGTGTACCATAAGCTCTTTAGCTTTTCAGTATTTCCCTTTTTTTTTGTTCTTTTCTTCACTTCAATTCTATCTTTTTCCCTCTTTTGTTTTGGGAGAATGAAGAGTATTATAATAACAAGCACCCCCAAACTTAGGCTTTTGCCTCTTTCTTATTACTTTTTTTATCAGTGCAACAAGCTCATTCACTCTTTTGTCTCTTTTTAACACAATTGATTCCACTACTTCACATTTTTACTTATGGCACAACTGTGGGAATATAGGTGTCAAAGAAGAAGTTTCAATTTTGGGCTCAATGGGTGACTAGGATACTTTTAAAGTTCTGGTAGAAAAGAGTGGTAAAAATTGGCTATCAAAGAAATGCCTGAGTCATCTCCCTAACATGCATATCCTAACTATTTCGCCTCAAATAGCAAGCAATCATAACACATAGGTTTTCATAATTTAGCATGCACAATTTTAAGCAAGAAACTCCAAATAGACAGATTTTTGTGAGTTTTTGGCATATCTAACCTAGGTGTTTAGATAGTTGCTTCTAATTCCATTACATTATTCCACCTTCCTTCACTAGGTGTTTCTAGCAACTACAGCATACATGATCTTTGACAGTCAATTATGAAAAAAGAAAGAAAAAAAAAATTGTGACTCAAAAATAAACACAAAACAATAATAAAAAAAAAGAAGACTTAATTGAAACATAACAAGACACAAATAAAACACCCCCAAACTTAAATCACACATTGTCCCCAATGTGTGCAAGACTCAAAGAAAATAAAAGAAAAAGGACAACTTCATCGACACAACACAATGGTCATAACGAGGTCTAGGATGAAAATTCGAATTTGCGGAAATATGGTCGCTCGAGTTCGCGCCGCCCGAGATTCGCGCCGCGGCTCGCTTAGTATCAGGCCCTCTGAGTTCCGGCGCTGCCCTCGATTCTGCCGGCTACGACGATCGCTTTTTTTTCAGCGTTTGTTGCTCCTTTTTCCTGCTTTGACTTTTCACCCACTGTCATCCAACAACACAAAACAAGAACCCAAGACCGTGAGATCGTTTCAAGACAAAATAAAATAAAATAAAGAGAAATTAAAATAACATAATTAAAAACATTGGGTTGCCAACAAGCGTTTTTAACGCCTTTTAGCCGGACGCAATTAACCTTTCCGAGTGCCCATTGGATCCTTCTGCGAATCGCTTGCAATCCGCAGAGTTATTGTGCAGTCTCACTTCAACTACAACAATTGCTTCAAACAAGGGCCTCAAATATACGATTATCCCCCAAGTATACAAGACATGCTTGTCTTTTAGGTTATCTCTAATGTAGAGATCGGTGAGATTCCTACATCTTTCAACTCTGTGGGTGCCCTTGATGGTTTTGACTTCTGTTGGGAGTCAACTTTGACATTGGTGGTGTTTCTTCCGCAATAGGTACAAGAAAAAGATTTTCCAAGGAATCGAAGGTGAATAATTGGATCTCTCACTCTTCTCCTTCTCTACACCAACCGCTCTGCCAGTTCCTCAATAGTTGGGTGTGATTCTGTGCTCCTCAATTTGTTGTTCATTTTGAATATGATCGCGAGTTCTCGCTATTTTGCTTCCAACTTCTTTATACCCAACCTCATTTCGTCCATGAATTGAGCTTGGGACCTCGTGAGACTGAGTAGAGTTTCTCGTAATTCCTCCCTCTCTTCCTCTATGGTTGGAGCTCGATCATATTGACAGTAGAAATCCATGTCTTAAGGATCCCTGAGATAAATCAAAACCAACAACGAATCACGGCACCTCGATTTTTTTTTTTTTTTTTTTTAATAACGAAAAACGTAAAAATAAAAAATTAAAACCAAATTAGAAATTAAAAATAGATAATTTGATATTGAACTATTGCCTAATCCCCGGCAGCGGCGCCAAAAACTTGATGCGCGATTAGATGCACACACTTTTAAACGCAAGTGCACGTTATCGTATCAAGTAGTATAGTCTTAGATAAGACCGAATATCGTCCTCTAGGATTAGGGTTCAAGTACCAACTATCTATTTTATAGTATCTATTTGGAGAATTAATACTTGATTGGTTGTTTATAACTAAGAATTATTAAAGAGACGTAAATATAAAGGAGTTACTTCAGATGTGATGAGAATAGGGCTTCTATGTATCCTTACTATCCGCTTATGTTACTTGTTAATGTAGTACTTATGGTGTTCTTCTTTTGGAGAAAGCAGGTTTACGAAATCGTTTTATACTCCCGTTAGGGTTATATAAACACTCAACCCCAGTATTGTTCCTTACCTAACTTTGATAAGGGTAACTCTATGGAGGATTAAGCACAAAACCTAGTTGGCCACGCACAATGCGCAAAATTAGGGTTGTTAAGCCTCTCATCAATGCTACAAATCTAATTGAGGTATTTTCATCCCCAATTCAAGACCGTCTACCCAACTTACAGCATATTCACAATCCCCCCTTTTCAGAATCTGATTAGAAATCATATAGTGATAACTAGTTGTCAATTAGCTACCAAGAATTCAACTCAATTATTGGATAGATCTCTCAATAAGAATAATAACCATAAGCATGCATTAATTTATAACATAAGGTTCAAGAAATTCAACATAGAAAGCCCTATAAGAGAATTAGTTCCTAGCCATAAATATGACAAGAACTAATTCAATATTCAACATCAAAACTGAAATAAAGTAAAAGAAAGAAAAGAAAATTACTAAGAACGAGACTCCAAGCCAAGCATCCAAGGGTTGTGTTGTGGAATATTTACAAGATGGATTGGTGGAAGGATGGATGTAGAATGGTGAATGGTGGAATGGAGAATGAAGAATTCTTCTAATGATGTAGAGTATTTATAGCCAAAGAATCCTTTAGGTGAAGGGTTAAGGATTTGTAGGAAAAGGAAAAGTTATTAGAATCCTTTTAGGTAAGGGTTTTAAGGTAGGAAAAGTTATCCCTTTAGGTAGGAAAGGTTATCCCTTTAGGTAGGAAAAATTATCCCTTTAGGATTCTGAAAATATGTCCAATTCGGCCCAGATTTCATAAATCCCGTCGCGCGCGTTCGCAGATTAGCCATGCGCTGAAGATCAGCAACTCTCGGGACTGTCAGCACTTTGGGCGCCGCGGCTCTGCTGCCCGGCGCCGCGGCGCCGGTGACATTTTTCTGGCGAATTTCCGTGTCGTCGTCTTTTCTCGTCCGGACTTAACGATTTCTCTATAATTCCCTGAACTTCTTAGATTTCATTTCTTGGCCCTTTTAGTGTGCAATTCCATCTCTTTTATGCTCATTTCATCTCCTTTTCGTCATTTCTCCATTTCTGACCGTTGTGACACAAAAGAAAGGAAAACGACCCTAATACTATACTAAACATAAATGAAATGAGTAAAATACTAACTAAAAATGACTCAAAAAGTGTATATAAAATACACCGATCAAATACACCGATCAGTATTGTGTCTCCGTCGTATGTGACGAGATTTTTCGTTATACATTACGCCCCGCCTCTACCTATTGCACGCTGATCGTCACAATGTATACATATAGGAGTCAAAGGTTTGGGCGAATGGAATATCTTCTAAGAAATTCCGAGCCATTCGACTTCTTCACCGGCCTTGTCTAAAGCTATAAATTCTGATTCCATTGTAGAGCGGGCGATGCATGTCTGTTTTGATGATTTCCAAGACACTGCTCCTCCGCCAACGGTGAAAACATATCCACTCGTGGATTTAACTTCAAACGATCCGGTGATCCAATTTGCATCACTATATCCCTCAAGTACTGCATGATATTTATTATAATGCAAATCATAGTTTTGGGTGTGTTGTAAATATCTCAAGACTCGTTTCATTGTCATCCAATGAGTTTGATTGGGATTACTCGTGAATCGACTCAGCTTGCTTATAGCACATGATATATCTGGTCGTGTACAATTCATAATATACATCAAACTTTCCAAAACTCGTGCAAAGTCCAATTGTGAGTCACTTTCACCTTCATTCTTTTGAAGTGCAAAACTTACATCAATTGGAGTCTTTGCAACATTGAAATTTAAATACTTGAACTTGTCAAGTACTTTTTCAATATAATGTGACTGTGATAATTCTAGACCTTGTGGAGTTTTATGGATCTTAATTCCTAAGATCAAATCAGCAACCTAGGTCTTTCATGTCAAATTTGCTAGCGAGCATACGCTTCGTATCATTTATATCGACAATATCTTTACTCATTATCAACATACAAACAAACAATGACTTCATGATTTGGAGTATTTTTAATGTAAACACATTTGTCACACTCATTAATCTTAAATCAATTTGCCAACATTGTTTGGTCAAATTTCACATGTCATTTTTTGGGTGCTTGTTTAAGTCCATAAAGTGACTTAACAAGTTTGCACATTTTTCTTTCTTTATCAGGAACCACAAAACCCTCAGGTTGTTCCATGTAAATTTCTTCCTCCAATTCTCCATTTAAGAAAGTTGTCTTGACATCCATTTGATGGATTTCAAGACCATATACGGCCGTCAGTGCCACTAACACCCGAATAGATGTTATTCTTGTTACCGACGAGTATGTGTCAAAGTAATCAAGACCTTCTTTTTGTCTATAACCTTTGACCACAAGTCTTGCCTTATATTTGTCAATAGTGCCATCAACTTTCATTTTCCTTTTAAAAATCTATTTTGATCCTACTATTAAGCAAATACACATAACAATATCGAGTGCAATCGTCAATAAAAGTTATAAAATACTTTTTTCCACCGCGAGATGGTATTGACTTCATATCACATATCTGTGTGGATTAAGTCTAAAGGATTTGAATTTCTATCAATAGACTTATATGGATGTTTAACAAACTTAGATTCAACACAGATTTCACATTTTGATTTATTACACTCGAATCTAGACAATACTTCTAAATTAATCAATTTACGCAAGATTTTGTAGTTGACATGTCCTAAACGAACATGCCATAAGTCATTTGACTCCAATAACTAAGACAACTCTTCACATGTAATGTGAACGAGGCTCTTCACATGTAATGTGAACGAGGCTCTTCACATGTAATGTGAACGAGGCTCTTCACATGTAATGTGAACGAGGCTCTTCACATGTAATGTGAACGAGGCTCTTCACATTACATGTGAACGTGACTCTTCACATGTAATGTGAACGAGACTCTTCACTTGTAATGTGAACGTGACTCTTCACATGTAATGTGAACGAGACATTGTACAAATTTTCCTCCAAAGCACTTAGGATGTAGCCCTTGCATAGAAAATCCGCCTGTTTTCATGCCTCAACAATCAAAATTTTTTCATTGGCCGACATATTAGCATCAGACACATTTACCATTAATAAACTATGTAAGTTTATAAGCTTATCAACAAGCATTTGACCATCCATAATGATAGCCAAATTGATCATTTGTTATGTCATCAGACTCGTTACCATTGCCATACGATAGCATTTGATCTCAATAAATCACAAGAGACATAACAGATACTTAAAGTAACCAAATTACCAAATCCATAAACTCATGTATGGCAATTCGTTAATTGCCTTGTGTGCTGATTTGGTCAAGATCGTTGGGTTGGATTCAATTTTCATGTCTTTGGCATTTTCCAGAATCTCATAATTAAAAATTATGAATCCCAATTCTGTAACTCAACAACCAAGACCATTCATCCCATGACTATTTGGAATCAACACGAACACTAAATTGAAGCAATTTCATAATTTTTCTTTATAGAACTTCCGCTTCCAACCTTGTCTGTCTATCAAATGATAATTCCATTAGTCGTTATATCGGAAGGAGACTAGTAAAAATAATAGGGACATTTAATTTGCAAATAAAAACCGACATACCTGTATCAATTCTTTTCTTGTTTCTCGTATTTTGCATATTGCATATTTTTGTTATGGTTGTCTGTTAAATTTTGTATATTCCTTTCTCCTAAGTTGTAACCACTCTAATGTTTGCACAACCTTCAATCGTTAATACTTTCAAAACAACGGATTCTGTAATAAGACTATTTATGTAGACATTCTCCGACTTAAAATCGAATTCATACCCGGCACGATCTATCCAACACCTTAGTTTATGTTGAATAGGGGGTTAGTATCAACACCTTTGCAGCCTCCGCTGGAAAGTCGGAATTAACTCAAGTGAATGGGCCCTCAACTAAAAGATCATAAGTTTCATTCTCAACATTGTAACCACTCTAATGTTTGCACAACCTTCAATCGTCACTTCTTGTAGTGTTAAATATTCATGACCATAAATTTTTCATTGGATGTGTAAGGATTTCTAAAGAAGTTTATAGTAATTTTATCTATGGTCGCCCATTTTTTTTTAGTTAAAGGGCATTATAGTGATGCGGTTCATTTTCAATATCGTTGCATTAAAGTTTTTGTACAATGTAATATAGCTCACTCATGCCGTATGTTATTTTATATATATACAAACAAATCGTATTAATTGTTACGACTTGACATTTTCCCTTTGCGCTTTATTTGAGGTGAGGTTGTATATATTTTATCCTCCTCAGACCCCATATTGTGAGATTTCATTGAGTATGTTATCGTTATATATATATATTTATATATATATATATATATATATATATATATATATATATATATATATATATATATACACGACCTCATCTGATTTTCAATGGCTTAATTTTGTTACAATAAATGTTACTCCTATATATTGAGCCATCATAGAGTTGCAAAAGTTGATATATGTATCGGTCAATTTCGTAACACAAAATTAATATCGCCATTCTGTCACTGACATTTCCAATACATTATAGCCTATTAGTTTATTTAATTTTATACAAGTGGTTTTAAATTTAGATTTTTGTTGATTGAATAAAAAATGATCAACCTATTATTATTATTTTAATATATAGACCACGATATTCTAGAAAAAGTCGAACTATAATCAATTTAACAAACAACTTCTCAACTGTTTACCCATCATTCAAGAATAAGTCAACACTTCTTTAACAAAATTATTGAGGACGAGAAACTCATGCTAGCCAAGAAACGGTGCATCTGAATTCATAGCATGGCCAAACCCAATTTTTTTTCCTTTTTATCTTTTTTTTAGCCCAACCATGGTGGATGGGCACAATTTCCTTTTATTTTACACGAGTCTTGTCAATGTTGAATATACAATGCCCAGTGAAATCCCATAATGTGTGGCCTGAAAATGGTAGAGTGTACACAAACCTTACCTCTACCTTGGTAGGTAGATCGACTGAGAGATCATCGGCTCAAGACAAAGCACAATCCAAGCAAATTAAGACACACAAAGTGCGTAAGTCATGACAACAAATTCTGAAAAAGAAAAAAACAATAGCTAATCATAAAATTTTCATCGGCCGACATATTAGCATCAGACACATTTACCATTAATAAACTATGTAAGTTTATAAGCTTATCAACAAGTATTTGACCATCCATAATGATAGCCAAATTGATCATTTGTTATGTCATCAGACTCGTTACCATTGCCATACGATAACATTTGATCTCAATAAATCACAAGAGACATAACAGATAATTAAAGTAATCAAAATTATCAAAATTCATAAACTCATGTATGACAATTCGTTAATTGCCTTGTGTGCTGATTTGGTCAAGATCGTTGGGTTGGATTCAACTTTCATGTCTTTGGCATTTTTCTAGAATGTCATAATTAAAAATTATGAATCCCAATTCTGTAACTCAACAACCAAGATCATTCATCTCATGACTATTTGGAATCAACACGAACACTAAATTGAAGCAATTTCATAATTTTTCTTTATAGAACTTCCGCTTCCAACCTTGTCTGTCTATCATCCATCCAGTAAATAATTTTTTTGCCATTAATTGTTTGTCACAGTCAAATCGACAAACTGTTTTAGTTAATAAAACAAGAATAGCAATTAAATCACAAATTTAAACGATGAAGATTTTATTTCTTCAAATCGTAGTATAATTATGAACTTTGGTATTCCAACGAAGTTTTTATGTCTTCAAGTCAGAATACTTTTACAACAACAACGATGAAGTTTTTATGTTCTTCAAATCGTTGTACAAGTATGAACTTTAATATTCCAACGAAGTTTTTATGTCTTCAAGTCAGAATACGAAATTTCATACGGAGTAGAAAATCACACAGATTTTGGTCTCCAAAACAGAATACAGATTAATAGAAAAAATATATAATTTCCTTAAGATTGTTATCAATCTGTATTGTAAAAATCCAGTAAACAATAATAATTGAAAAATGAACAGAATCAGTGTTGGAAGAAAAACAATAATTTTCAGAATATAATCGAGTCCACTTAGTTCAAAGTGTGCCCTTAAGAAAATTATTCCCCTCACAGTACTCGAGGTTGATGGAATATCCCCTCCCAGGAAGAACGATTATCTTACCAAAATAATAGTACTCCAAATTCAGGTAGCGGCGAACCACTCAACGACAACGTATCACACATAATTTATTCGCAGAAGAAGAAGAAGTTTTGTAGTTCAGAAAATTAGTAAGTAAAATTCTGAGGAATCAAATGAATAGATAGCCATGGAAGTACTGTTTTTGAAGGTTTGCAACCCTTCTGAACAGTCACAAAAATGGTAAGAAAAAGAATCACTAATTTAACTTCGGTTTTGGAAATTCCCGCATCGGCACCGCGGTGCCGAAAGATCTGCGACCTCTCAGTACTTATGGCACCGCGGTCCTGCATGATTTTTTTTTTAATTAATTAATTAATTAAAATTAAAGAAAATTTGATTCAAAAATATTATCAATCCGAGCTGAGCGACGACGACGGCGCGAGGAGTCCTTGCTCCTTCAACCCTTTTAGTGACTAGAGAAGGTGTAATGTAATATAAACACCTCTTTTTTTCTCTCTTTTTCCGATGTGGGACAAATGGTTTAACCAAGACAAAAGGGGCCTTTTATATTCCCTTCACTTTTCATTCCATCATTTCTCATTCACCATTATAAAAATCCAACATAGAGTTTTAACATATACACGGAAGATTAAATAATCAGTTCTCGTAAGTTATAAAATTTAAATTCGCAATCTAAGATGAAAATTGGATATGTCATCGAAATATTATAACACAAAATTAAATATAATTTATCTTTGATTATGAAAATGGAATATATAATTTCATTCTTTTGTGTTAGTATATTTTGTATGTATGGAATAGGATCAATGATAAGCGTTTGTATACTTATAATTATTAACTAATATAAAACAGACTCTTTAGTCAACTAAATGTACTTTAATACCCGCAAGGGTAGCCAAGTTGGTGTAGCAGTAGAGCGCGGGACCGCAAGGTCACGAGTTCGATCCCCTGCATAAACCTTCTTGGTTGAGCCTGTCACACATGGCTTGCCAAGTGTGGTTTACTGCGGCGTGGTTTGCGACTCTGCGTCGGTCCGGTTTACCACTGCGCACTCGAAAGAGTAGCGGCTGCGGGTTCCTTCGTCAACAAAAAAAAAAACTAAATGTACTTTATACTCGTGTGACATTCAACAATCATTTCGTCAAGAGTTTTACAAAGCTTTTTTTATACAGACGTGGTTAATTGTATGGTCTATAAACGGTGTGTTTGTGTGTATATGTGTAATAAAATGATATTTCATCCTGATAGAATATTTTCTTCAAAAGACTTTGTTCCATTAGGTAAGAATATATACATCTTTACACTAATTAGGAAGAATATAGAATAATCCTAAAAATATTCCTATACATTAAACTACTTACCATATAATATGAGATACTACATTAATATAAGATACTACATAATATTACTATAATAAATGATATTAACTCTAGAAAAATATTCCTATACATTAAACTACTTACCATATAATATGGGATACTACATTAATATAAGATACTACACAATATTACTATAATAATGGTATTAACTCTAGAATATTCTATCACTCCCCCTCAGTTGAAGCTGGAGGGCGCCGAATGCTGAGACTGTCCCGAAATTCTTCAAATAAAATCAGCGGAAGTCCTTTCGTGAAGATATCGGCGATTTGATGACGCGTTGGGACATGTAGTACCCACACTTGTCCGCGTGCCACCTTTTCACGGACAAAATGGATATCCAACTCTATATGTTTAGTGCGCTGATGATGTATTGGATTTCCAGAAAGATATATTGCACTAATGTTGTCACAGTAAACCATAGTAGCTTTCGGAATTTGACAATGAAGCTCAGAAAAGATTTGAATCGGCATTAGAATCAGACACAACATTGGCAACGACACGGTATTCAGCTTTAGCACTGGAGCACGATACTGTGGGTTGCCGTTTGGAAGACCATGAAACTAAATTATCACCGAGGAATACACAATACCCAGATGTGGAGCGTGCGGTGTCGGACAACTTTGCCGATGCGTCGTATAAGTGACAAGTTTGGAGATCGCAAGATGGGTAAAGATGTAATCCATATTCTGAGTGCCGCTTAATGTAGCGTCTAATCCGTTTGAGTGCTGCGTATGTTCTTCCATTGGATTATGCATGAATAGGCACACTTGTATGCGACATAGGTTATGTGCAGTAAAAGTGAGATATTGCAACGCGCCTGCTAGGTTGCGGTACAATGTTGGATCAGCAAAGGGTTTGCTAGAGATGGCACTTAATTTGGACTTTGTATCCACCGTGTTCTTTGAGGGTTTGCAAGAGGCCATTCGGCTGTTCCACGATCTCGGATGCATACTTACGGGAGAGAAAGAGCCCACCTGCATGTCTTGTCACAACAATTCCTATAAAGAAGTGCAATGGACCAAGATCCTTCATAACAAATTCTGAACCAAGCTGAGACATGATATTCTTGCGAAGAGAGTCTGAGGAAGCTGTCAGAATAATATCATCCACATCTGATAGAAGATAAGCCGTATGATTACCACGATGATAGATAAAAGAGAATTATCGGACGGTGTGTGAAAACCCAATCGTGATACAAAATCGCATAAGCCGATACGGACCACAGGTGCTTGTTTGAGGCCATACAAAGACTTGTTTAGCAGGCATACATGATTGGGATATTTTGGATCTCTGTACCCCAATGGTTGGTGCATGTAAACAGTATCATTTAGGTGACCATGGAGAAATGTATTTTTAACATCCAACTGGTGAAGTGACCATCCTGCGGAGAGACAAGTGAGCAACGCTACGATAGTAGCTGGTTTGACTACTGGACTGAATGTCTCTCCACAATCGATACCAACCTGCTGCGTCTTCCCATCACCTACAAGACGGGCCTTATACCGCTCAAAAGAACCATCAGATTTTTCTTTATGGGTAAGAATCCACATAGACCGAATGATGTTAGCATTAGATGGACGGGGCACTAAATCCCATGTCCTATTTTTAATAAGAGCTTGATATTCATCATCCATGGCCATTTTCCAATTTGGGTCTTTCGAGCGCATACGAGGGTTACATGGTAAAGGTAATTTGGAAACTTGGGTGTGAAGGCTGTATTTAGTGTTGGGTTTGACAATACCATGTTGACTACGGGTGACTGGACGTGTTGTCGGGCGATGGGTGGGCCATCGCCAAATGTGGTATTTGTAAAGCTGGGCCTAGATCAGGGGCTTGGGTTGCATTAGGGGGCAGGTTGCTATTGGTAGGTGTCAAAGCACATGGGCCCGAATGTGTATCAGTGTCCAAGACAGTGGGTTGGGCGCCATTTGGTAATGACACGGGTAATGGGTTAAAAGAATTTTGTCCATTAGCGATGCGATGTGACCAAACTATGGGACAATGGTTGGGTAAAAATTGGGTGTATTCCAGCATCCAAAAACTCATAAGTGGGAGATTGTGACTCATTGATTTTTCTAAATGGGAATTGAGTTTCATCAAAGATAACATGACGACTAATAAAAATTCTATTGGAGGATAGGTCATAACACTTATATCCCTGATGATGGGATGAGTATCCCAAAAAAACGCATGGAGTAGATCTCGGTTGTAATTTATGGATGGTGGTAGATGGGAACAATGGAAAACACAAGCACCCAAAAACCCGGAGATGAGAGTATGTCGGTTTTCGAAGGTATAGTAATTGAAGGGGTGTTTGGTGTGATGTATGTTTGTTTGGTAGTATATTCAACAAATAAGTAGTCATCTGAAGTGCATGATGCCAAAAGCTAGGGGGAAGTGAGGCATGAGCAAGGGATGTCCTGACAATATTATTTATGGTTCGTATTTTGCGTTCCGCCTGTCCATTTTGAGAAGATGTGTGGGGGCATGAGAAGCGAAAATTCAAACCATTTGTTTTGCAAAAATCCCAGAATTGTCTATTATCAAACTCCCGCCCGTTATCACATTGGATGTTTTTGATATCCCTTTCAAACTGTTTTTGGATGAAAGCTCTAAAACTAAGGAATGTAGAAAACACTTGTGATTTTTTCGATATGGGAAATGTCCACAAGAATTTAGAGTAATCATCTAAAACAAGCAAATAATATCTATGCCCCGAAGAGCTCAAAACTGGGGATGTCCAAATATCACAATGTATAGTCTCAAATGGCAAAAAAGTGCAATTAGAAGAAGACTCAAAAGGTAGTTGAATATGCTTACCCAAAGGACACGACTGACACTTATTAAGAGTTCGTGTACATGAAATTGAATTATTGCGTTTGAGAGAGTTTAAAACAGACTCTCCCGGATGTCCCAAACGTTCATGCCATAAATTGGAATTAAAAACAACAAAATTAAAGTGTTTCTTGTCTGGTTGTAGTAGTGAAATGGCGGATAAAGTTCTCACGGCTATCACATCTCATTAGCCGTGCCGCATGCGAAAATCACACACGATAAAACCACAAGGATCAAAAGTTACGGTAACCCAGTTATCCGAAGTAAACTTTCGAACGGAGATTAGGTTTTTGATTAATTGTGGTGCATGAATAACATTTTTCAAGGCTAATGGTGGATTTGGTTTGGACAATTTAGTAGAACCATAACCTTTTATTGGAATGGAATGTCCATTTTCCGACAGTTATACCATTTGATTTGCTCAAATTAAAATAGGACGTAAGATTACCTTGGGATGACGTCATATGTGACGTTGCACCTGAGTCCATATACGGTGTATGCAGTGGATTAAGCCCGAGCGTGTGCATGGCATGTTCAATTTCCGTCGATTGGCCCACTGTTGAGTGGGCCTCGTTCCACGCCTGAGGCCCAGTGTCGCTCACTGTTCTTGCCTCCGCCCATCTTTGGGCTGGCCCCAAGGCTCTTCTTCTTTGCTCGATGTTGGCCAGCTGCTGGCGTGCCCAAAACCTCCTGCTTCTTTGCTCGCTGTTGGCCACCTTTGGTGGCCTAAATCCGATTCTTTGCTCCACGCTCCCGATGGTAAATTTGGGCAAAATCTTGAACCTGTGGTGATTTCTTTGGGAGTTGAAAGTGGGCTGGCCCGGTTTGTAGGGTAAGACAAGAGGTCCGGCCAAGTCCATTGTGGCGAGCCACCATTCTTCTTGCCTTGCCGCCATCTGCTACCCCATACTGCGCGTCCGCCGCCGTAACCACCGCCGGAATTCCCGCCGCCGCCGGAATTGCGATTATTCCCGTTTCTGTTGCGGTTTCCACCTTTTTTATTTCCATGCCGTCCTTTTTTACCCCGGTTATTTCCATCATTGGTGACCATGTACGCCGATTCGGTTGTGTTAGCAACCTTTTTAGAAAAACCTTGTTCTTCTAGGATTAACATAGATCTTGCTTTGTAGAATAACGGAAGTGGGTTACTTTGACGGATAACGGTGGCAACTCCGCTATATGCCTCTGTCAATCCGGCAACAAGTTGTAGAACCAAACGGTTGTCGGAGACGGGGGAACCAACATTTTTTAATTGATCCGCCAACACTTTGAGGCGTTGACAATAAGCGGACGCATTAGGAAAATCCTCCATATCAACACTGGAGAATTCTTGTTCCAAAGCAACTGCACGGGAATTTTGATTATCATAAAAAATGTCCCGTAATCGATTCCAAGCATCAATTGCCTTAGAATCTGTTTCCATGATCGCGTCTGACAAATCCGTGGATATTGTTGAATATATCCAACCAAGAAACGATGGCATCTAGGACATCCCACAATTCTTTGTCTTCATCCGTTGTCAAGACTTTTTCTTTGTCTTTTTCCGGGGAAATGATGTGGTGAAGAACCCGGTGAGAACGACAACATATTTTGAAAAGTTCCGCCCAAGAAGCATAATGCACATTCTCCATTTGTAAGGTTATGGGAACATGAGTTTTGATATTGGAAACTGTGAGGGCTGGGTGATAAAATGATTTGGATTCAGACATGTTGATAATAGTTGGATGAAAAACACAAAAACACGATGAACAGGAAAAAAAAATTCAAAATTTCGGTTTGGAGGAGACGAAATTCGAAAACAAAAGAAGAAAAAAAAACAATTTTGGTGTTAGGAAGATGAATCTTTTCCCTAAGCTCTTGATACCATGATAGAATATTTTCCTCAAAAGACTTTGTTCCATTAGGTAAGAATATATACATTTTTACACTAACTAGGAAGAATATAGAATAATCCTAAAAATATTTCTATACATTAAACTACTTACCATATAATATGAGATACTACATTAATATAAGATACTACACAATATTACTATAATAATGGTATTAACTCTAGAATATTCTATTCTAGAATATTCTAACACATCCGTTCAGTTTTACTTGTCACATTTTGATTTGACACATCTATTAAAGAAATAATAATAAAATTATAATTTTACTATATCACCCTTAATTATTAATAAATAACCTAATGATTGAAATAAATAAAACATACTTTAAAAATTGTGCATCCACTAAAATTTTCTTGAACTTATCAACCTAATAATAAAAGATAAGGATAAAATAGATATGAAATGGTAAATTATCTATTGATTTTCTAAAGTAAACAAGTAAATTTGGATAATTATTTTTATTATAGTGCACAAGTAAAACTGAATGGAACCATTTCTTGGTAAATTTATACGTTGACATTAATGTCCTGACCAGTCCCAAGGGACCAAAATATCAGAGTATCTATTACTATCTCCGTCTCAAATTATTTATCGTTTTTTTATTTTACACGTTTCTTAAAAGTATTAATTAAGACATTTATTTATGTCTTTCATTAAATATTTACACAATTTATGTGTCATCTCGATTAATGACGAAATTCTACCAAGGGTAAAATGGGGGAAGAAGTAATTAATTATGTATTAAACTTCTAAAATGATAAAAATTTGAGACAATTATTTTTAGTAATCACGACAAATAATTTGAGACGGATGGAGTACTTTAATCAAATGATAATTCCATTAGTCGTTATATCAGAAGGAGACTAGTAAAAATAATTGGGACATTTAATTTGCAAATAAAAACCGACATACCTGTATCAATTCTTTTCTTGTTTCTCATATTTTGCATATTGCATAACTTTGTTATGGTTGTCTGTTAAATTTTGTATATTCCTTTCTCCTAAGTTGTAACCACTCTAATGTTTTGCACAACCTTCAATCGTTAATACTTTTAAAATAACGAATTCTGTAATAAGACTCTATTTATATAGACATTCTCCGACTTAGAATCGAATTCATACCCGGCACGATCTACCCAACACCTTAGTTTATGTTGAATAGGGGGTTAGTATCAATACCTTTGAAGTCTTCGCTGGAAAGCCAGAATTAACTCAAGTGAAGGGACCCTCAACTAAAAGATCATAAGTTTCATTCGCAACATTGTAACCACTCTAATGTTTGCACAACCTTCAATCGTCACTTCTTGTAGTGTTAAATATTCATGACCATAAATTTTTCATTGGATGTGTAAGGATTTTTAAAGAAGTTTATAGTAATTTTATCTATGGTCACCCATTTTTTTTTAGTTAAAGGGCATTATAGTGATGCGGTTCATTTTCAATATCGTTGCATTAAAGTTTTTGTACAAAGTAATATAGCTCACTCATGACGTATGTTATTTTATATATATACAAACAAATCGTATTAATTGTTACGACTTGACATTTTCTCTTTGCGCTTTATTTGAGGTGAGGTTGTATACATTCTATCCTCCCCAGATCCCATATTATGAGATTTCATTGGGTATGTTATTGTTATATATATATATATATATATATCGACCTCATCTGATTTTGAATGGCTTGATTTTGTTACAATAAATGTTACTCCTATATATTGAGCCATCATATTTCCTTTTTTTTCCTAGAGAGTTGCAAAAGTTGATATATGTATCGGTCAATTTCGTAACACAAAATTAATATCGCCATTCTGTCACTGACATTTCCAATACATTATAGCCTATTAGTTTATTTAATTTTATACAAGTGGTTTTAAATTTAGATTTTTGTTGATTGAATAAAAAATGATCAACCTATTATTATTATTTTAATATATAGACCACGATATTCTAGAAAAAGTCGAACTATAATCAATTTAACAAACAACTTCTCAACTGTTTACCCATCATTCAAGAATAAGTCAACACTTCTTTAACAAAATTATTGAGGACGAGAAACGGTGCATCTGAATTCATAGCATGGCCAAACCCAATTTTTTTTCCTTTTTATCTTTTTTTTTAGCCCAACCAGGGTGGATGGGCACAATTTCCTTTTATTTTACACGAGTCTTGTCAATGTAGAATATACCATGCCCAGTGAAATCCCATAATGTGTGGCCTGAAAAGGGTAGAGTGTACACAAACCTTACCTCTACCTTGGTAGGTAAATCGACTGTTTTCGAGAGATCATCGGCTCAAGACAAAACACAGCTCAAGCAAAGTAAGACACACAAAGTGCGTAAGTCATGATTGCGAATTCTGAAAAAGAAAGAAACAATAGCTAATGCAAGTAAATAGGACAAACAAAATACACATAGCAACATAAATCAAACGACAAGGGACTATAAAACAATATGACAGACTAAGCGAGCCTACTATAATAATACTACAACTACCAGTTGTAAGCGTAGGTAGTACTACGCTGGACTACCTACTATCATTCTACTCTAATAGGTGTCCTCCATAACCCCATATCTAAGGTCATGTCCTCAGTGAGTTTCACATGCACCATATACCGTCTAATTACATCTCCCCAATACTTCATTGGCATACCTCTACTCCTCAAGTACCCATCCATAGCCAACATTTCACACCTCCGCACTGGGAGTCAGTTTTGGCTTGCCCCTCTTTGGGTGTGCGAAATTTTGATCGGCCAACACTCCGCCCCATATTTGTCACACTCATTAATCTTAAATCCATTTGTCAACATTGTTTGGTCAAATTTCGCATGCCATTGTTTGGGTGTTTGTTTAAGTCCATAAAGTGACTTAACAAGTTTGCACATTTTCCTTTCTTTATCAGGAACCACAAAACCCTCAGGTTGTTCCATGTAAAATTTTTCCTCCAATTCTCCATTTAAGAAAGCTGTCTTGACATCCATTTGATGGATTTCAAGACCATGTACGGCCGCCAGTGCCACTAACACCCGAATAGATGTTATTCTTGTTACCGGCGAGTATGTGTCAAAGTAATCAAGGTCTTCCTTTTGTCTATAACCTTTGACCACAAGTCCTGCCTTATATTTGTCAATAGTGTCATTAGCTTTCATTTTCCTTTTAAAGATCCATTTTGATCCTAAAGGTTTATTTTCAGGAGGAAGATCAACTAATTCCCATGTATGGTTGTTTAAAATTGATTCAATCTCACTATTGACTGCTTCTTTCCAAAATGTTGAATCAGAAGATGACATTACTGCTTTAAATGTTTGAGGCTATTTTTCAAGCAAGAATGTTACAAAATCTGGTCCAAAGGAAGTAGATGTCTTTTGACGTTTGCTACGCCTTGGATCCTCTTTGCTTGGTATACTTTCCTTTGGTTCTTCCCGCGGTCGTTTAGATCTTTCACTTGACGACTCACATTCAGTTTTATACGGATAGATGTTTTCAAAGAATTCAGCATTATCTGATTCAATTACCGTATTAACATGAATTTCGGGATTGTCCGATTTGTGAACCAAAAACCGACAAGCTTTGTTGTTTGTAGCATAGCCAATAAAAACACAATCCACAGTTTTTGGTCCGATTTTTTACCATTTTGGACAAAAGAACTTGGACCTTCGCTAAACACCCCCACACTTTGAAATTTTCAAGTTGAATTTTCTTCCTTTCCATAGATCATATGGAATAGATTATGTTTTGCTGTGGGGTACTCTGTTGAGTATTCGATTAGCTGTAAGGATAGCTTCCCCCCACAAGCTCTGCGGTAAACCGGAACTAATTAGTAAGACATTCATCATTTCCTTTAATGTTCGGTTTTTCCTTTCCGCAATTTCATTTGATTGTGGTGTGTAAGGGGCAGTAGTTTGATGAATAATTCCATATTCTAAACATGTCTCTACAAAAGGAGATTCGTACTCTCCACCCCTTTCAATTCTAATCATTTTAATCTTTTTATTCAATTGATTTTCCACTTCGTTCTTGTATTGCTTAAATGTATTAATTGCTTCATCCTTACTATTAAGCAAATACACATAACAGTATCGAGTACAATCGTCAATGAAAGTTATAAATTTTTTTCCCACCACGAGATGGTATTGACTTCATATCACATATAGCTGTGTGAATTAAGTCTAAAGGATTTGAATTCCTATCAATAGACTTATATGGATGTTTAACAAACTTAGATTCAACACAAATTTCACATTTTGATTTGTTACACTCGAATTTAGGAAATACTTCTAAATTGATCAATTTTCGCAAGTTTTGTAATTGACATGTCCTAAACGAACATGCCATAAATCATTTGACTCCAATAAGTAAGACGAAGCTGAATTTTCATTAATACTGTCAACAACCATTACATTGAGTTTGAAAAGGCCCTTGGTGAGGTAGCCCTTTCCTATGAACATATCATTCTTACTTATTACAATTTTCTCACTAACCAACACGCACTTAAACCCGTTTTTGACGAGTAGTTCGGCTGAAACTAAATTCTTCCGAATTGTTGGAACGTGCAGAACATTGTTGAGAGTCAGGACCTTGCCGGAAGTCATCTTCAGAAGTATCTTCTCATATCCTTCAACCTTGGCTGTTGCAGTATTTCCCATAAACAGTACCTCTTCTGTCCAATGAGCATATGTTGCAAATGCTTCTTTGCGGTAAAACATGTCGAGTGACACCGAATCCACCACCACTCCTTTGGGTTTCCAACCAAATTGCACTCGACAAAGATTGCACACGCATCATTCAGATCATCATTCATTTCCACCATATTGGCTTGTCTTTTTCCCTTGTCCTTTTTCGGGAGACGACAATCTGGGCTTTTGTGGCCAGCTTTCCCACAATTAAAGCAGTTGCCCTTGAACTTTTTCTTGTTAGAACCCTTTTCTTTTCCAGAAGACCTCTTTCTTTTCTTGTTCATTTTCAGAGCAGCATCTTCAACGATGTTGACCCCTTCAATTGGTGAACTCTTACGATACCTCTTCTCAGCGGTTTTGTTATCTTCCTCGATCTTGAGACGAATCACAAGATCCTCCAACTTCATTTCCTTTCTTTTGTGCTTAAGATAATTCTTGAAATCTTTCCACGAAGACGGCAATTTCTCAATCATTGCAACCACTTGGAATGTTTCATTCACTACCATACCTTCAGCAATAAGGTCATGGAAGATAAGTTGAAGCTCTTGAACTTGGGTTCCAACGGTTTTTTCATCAACCATTTTGTAGGAATTTGGCAACCACAAACTTCTTCAAGCAAGCATCTTCTGTCTTGTAATTCTTTTCAAGTAAGTGCACTCCATAGTTCTTTGGAAGTTTCTACTGCACTGTAGACATTGTACAAGTCATCTTCTAAGGCACTTAAAATGTAGCTTTTGCACAAAAAATCAGTCTGTTTCCAAGCCTCAGTAACCATGAATTGCTGGTTGTCAGACATGTCGACGGCAGGCACGGGAGGGTCCTCACTGGTGAACTTTTGCAAACCAAGGGTGGTAAGCCAAAAGAACATTCTTTGCTGCCATCCTTTAAAGTTGGCACCGGTGAACTTCGCAGGTTTCTCAGTAATGCTGCATGCAGGTTGTAGTAGTAAATCACGTGCATTATTTGCAGAGGTAGTTCCAATTTCAATTGCCATTGTTTGTCACTGTCAAATCGACAAACTGTTTTAATTAATAAAACCAAAATAGCAATTAATTCACAGACTTCAACGATGAAGATTTTATTTCTTCAAATCGCAGTCGAATTATAAACTTAAACGATGAAGATTTTATTTCTTCAAATCTTAGTATAATTATGAAACTTTAGTATGCCAACGAGGTTTTTATATCTTCGAGTCAGAATACTAATATTCATATGGAGTAGAAAACTACACAAGTTTTAATCTCCTTAAACAGAATGATGAAGTTTTTATGTTCTTCAAATCGTTGCAACAAATATCATACACAACGGTGAAGATTTTATTTCTTCAAACCGAATCAAAATTGCTTGAGACGAAGTGCAGTAGATTGTATGTTGTATACTTGATGAAGTTTTTATATCTTCAAATCAAGTACCCAAATGAGTAGAAAGTTATGAAAACTTTAATCTCAACCGGAGTAGAAAATCCGAAGATTTTAGTCTCCAAACAACATACAAGAAAACACTTTTTTTTCCCTTTTGGAAAACACTTTTTTTCCTGGACTTTAATATTCCAACGAAGTTTTTATGTCTTCAAGTTAGAATATGAAATTTCATACGGAGTAGAAAATCACACAGGTTTTAATCTCCAAACCAGAATACAGATTAAAATAAAATAAACATAATTTCCTTAAGATTGTTGGTATAATAATCTGTATTTGGCTAAATAATGTTTCAACACAATCTGTTAATCATTTAGTGAAACAGATTCCACGATATAAACATTACTTAACAGTAAATTGATCATGAAACAATAAACGAAAAACAGAATCTGTTTTGAAAAATAATTTCAGAATATAATCGAGTCCACTTAGTTCAAAGTATGTCCTTAAGAAAATTATTCCTCTCACAGTACTCGAGGTTAACGGAATATCGCCTCTCAGGATAGAACGATTATCTTACCAGAATAGTAGTACTCCAAATTCCGGTAGCAGCGAACCACTCAACGGCAGTATATCACACATAATGAAATTTCGAGTTGAAGATGAAATTCTGAATTGAAAATGAATAAATGAATAAATTCTTGGAGTAATCAAGAATTTATAGGTTTGGAGGTACTGATTCTGAATGTTTGCAACCATTCAGAATAGTCACCTAATTTTATTTTTATTTTTTTGGAGGGAAATTCGAAAAAGAGAGGGAGAGCCGGACGAGTCGGGTCGGTCGCGGGTCTTGGGTTGATCCGTTTGGATTTTTTTTTAATTAATTAATTAAAGAAACGTTTGTCCAAAAAGATTATCAATCAATCATTTGACGAATTCGAAGCCGAGCGAGCGACGATGACGGCGCGAAGGGTCCTTGCCCTCTCAACCATTTTAGCAACTAGAGAAGATGTAATGTAATATATACACCTCTCTTTCCTTCTCTTTTTTCGATGTGGGACAAAATAATCTTTTACTCCCTTTAATTTTCATTTCATTATTTTTCATTCACCAATATCAAAACCCAACAAAGAATCCATCATAACTCGTATCATCTCCACAAAATCCAGCTTCTAGTTTTCCGAAGAAAGACACACAGATTAAGAAGAGGATGTGGTTCTCTATGCCGTAACAAACATAAATGTTTCATACAGAATTCAGACAAAAGTTCCATTACAAAGATGACAGCGGCATGTTCTTGTTCTAATAAAGTCATCAAATTGAAATACTATCTCCTTTAATTGTCTTTTTTCCACTGATCAGATGTCAACAAAAAAGGCCGAAGCAGTAGAAAATAGCACGATACACAAATGAACAAGAACATCTAAATGGAATTAATGTGAGACCTTAAACGGGACATAATGAAGGTTTGAATCTGACTAGTTCAGACCTTAGATTATTAAATGCATTTGTTTACGTTAAGATTTAAGCATTTATTTGATCTGAATATGTCTTAATCATTAAGATCTTGAACAAAGTCTTAATATCATTAAGAAGTATTTTTTGTATGCCTAATTTTTTCTACCAAGTCCATCACCAACCTCAAGCCCGACCCGTGCCACCCCACCTACCCCACCACCCATCTACCCCCACCATAACCCTCTACCCCACCACCACCACCCAAACCCTCCATCCCCACCACCCACCCCCACTTACCCCACCAACCACTACTGTTAGTCAATACCATACATATCACCTCCATTATTATAATTATATCAACAATCATCGTCATCGTCGTCACCGCCCTACGACTACTCCGAGAAATCCTTACTACCAACCATCTCTACCATCATAACTAGCATCGCGACCAATATCATCAACATATTTGTCAACCACCACACATTCTTCAACCACCAACATCATCATTACTTCCAACTGTTACTATGGCGTCAATCACTACCGCACTAACTCGCTCCATCATCACAACGATCACCACCATAATTACTAGCCACATCATTAACAATCATCACTACAGAGCATCTCCACCATTACTAGCGAACATAAATATTTTATGTTTTATTAAATTCATATTTATTTTTTAATATTTAGTTAATTTTTATTTAAATTATATATTTACTATGTTTAAATAAATACATTATGCACATTTAGATGTTGAAAAAATAAGTCGTCTTTAATCATTCAGTGTTCAGATTCAGAGACAACAACTTAATCATTCATATATACATTCAGTCTTAATCTTAATGAAAATAAATGAGGACGTAGTGCTTTTAAGTATTTTTCAAAGACTCGAGTATTTAACAATATTTGGAAGACTTCTTTAATTATGTGACTCTGAGTCTCTAAGTATTTAGAATTAACTCGTCTTGTCGATTAATTTGTATTAGTGCTGATAAATGGGCAGATTGGATCGGATCGGGTATGACGGGGTTGGAAACGAGTTGAACCGTCCATATTTAATATGGGTAAAAAAGGAAATTGAATGATGTAAAAAATCAAAGAGCTAGAGCCGGCTACTATGTAAAATTCAGTTAAACAAATTACTCGGAAAAACCTCAATAAGTATTAGAAAATTATTTAAAGAAGTCTTTTTTTTCTTAGAATTAAATTTAAAGAAGTCTTCGAAATATTTAAAGACTCAAAGTCACATAATTAAAGAAGTCTTAAAAATATTACTTGAATAGTTTATTCTTTGGAATACTTAAAACAAAAAGTCTCTGAAAAATTGCTTAAAGAAATCGGGATCCTATTAAACCGATAGGACATATTGGCGTTTGGTAAGAGATGTTTAGAACATTTCTAAAAAATTCAAAACCAACTAATTGCTGGAAAACAAATTTAATTTGCCTTTGAAAATTTGAATCAAGGAACAGGTTGTTTTTCATTCTATACAATGCTAAATCAAAGACCAAATACACAACTTACAAATTACATACATAGCTATTTATCAGGATCTTTTTCATATTCATGATTCGAACTCGAGACCTCTAATTAATGGAGGAGCAACCCCATCCGTTGCATCACGTCCTTTAATAGTAAATTACATACATATTTGCTTCTTACAAAAGCTGAACCATTCAAATTACATGTATACCAATATTATGGAGTCAAATGGTTTGTGAATTTCGATCCTAACTCAAAAACTGTGGTTCTATTTTGTGTCTTTATAATCTCCATGATCGTTGTTTAATTTTTGAGGGCAAAAAGTAGCCCACAGGTCCCTTTGGCGACAGAGATTTGTGGAGGAGGCAGCGACCCATTAGGTGGAAGACACAGTGTCTGGTGCCCACAAGGAGTCATCCCTCACAAAAGAGGAATGAAACTCCCACACATCGGCTGCCAGGGCTCGAACCTGCCTACTTAGGGGCAATCTACCACCCTGGAACCAACTGAGTTACACACATGTGGACACCCATTGTTTAATTCTTACAATTATGCATCGTGGTATTATTATTGTTGTGCAATATTTTCTCGGATGCACATACCTTTGTAATAACAAAAAGCACTACTACATTTCTAGGCTAATGCGACGGGTTCAAGCAGGATATTATGCTAATACAACGGCAAAACATGACCGTTGCATTAGCTTGTGTAATGCGACGGCTCAAAGTGTCTAATGCAACGCCCAAACACGACCGTCGCATTAGCCTATGTAATGCAACGGTTGTCCCTGGCTAATGTAATGGTTCATATGTTTTAATATCCCCAAACACGACGGGTCGTATTTTATTTGCTTATACCCGATACTTAGCCCCCTTCTTCTTCCTAATCCCTAGTCGTCGCATCCCCTTCCCCCAGCTCGTCGTCGCATCTCCTACCATACCTCGCCGTCACCTTACCCTTCCACTGCTCGCCGTCATCGTCGCCTTACCCTTCCACTGCTCGTTGTCGCGTTACCCAGCTTCCTCTACTCGTCGAATCTGAGTTATCTTCTGGGTTTGGTTTTGGGGGGAATGATGAAAAGTGGGTTTTGATTTTAGGGGAGAAAATAAAAAGGTGTATGATTAAGATAAAATAAAAGGGTGTTGGGATGAAATAATAAATAAAAAAAGTGTTGGATTGGACTGATCCTAATTGAGCTTCAGACTGGACTGATTTGATAAAACTACAAAAAATGTTTATTATTTAAAAGAAAAATTATTTAAAAGATGCAAAATTATTAAAATGCAAATGTCAACGCAATAATAATAAAAATACAATATTTAAGAAATTTTTAATGCGTAATTAAAAGTAAAAAGGGGATGTCAGTTAATTATTTAAAGAGATGCAAACATTATTAAAATAAAACGACGGTGTAATAATAATAGAAACATAATATTAACAAAGACATGATGCTTAATTTAAAATAAAAAGATGCAATGTCATTTTGTGAAAAAATAAACATAGAATATTATGTAAAAAATGCAAAAAATAATGATTAAAATGTGGTGTCCTAAAATGGTTAAAATTGCAAGAAATGACTAAAAGATGGGTCAAAATTGAGTGTCAACACTTACGTTCTCACTCACATGCCCTGGAATTACGGGGTGTAACAACTACAGAGCATCTGCACCATTACTAGCGAACATAATTATTTTGTGTTTTATTAAATTCATATTTATTTTTTAATATTTAGTTAATTTTTATCTGAATTATATATTTATTATGTTTAAATAAATACATTATGCACATTTAGATGTTGAAAAAATAAACCGTCTTTAATCATTTAGTGTTCAGATTCAGAGACAACAACTTAATCATTCATATATACATTCAGCTTCGGACGTCTTAATCTTAATGAAAACAAATGAGGACGTAGTGCTTTTAAGTATTTTTCAAAGACTCGAGTATTTAACAATATTTGGAAGACTTCTTTAATTATGTGACTCTGAGTCTCTAAGTATTTAGAATTAAGTCGTCTTGTCGATTAATTTGTATTAGTGCTGATAAATGGGAAGATCGGATCGGACCGGGTATGACGGGGTTGGAAGCAAGTTGAACCGTCCATATTTAATATGGGTAAAAAAGGAAATTGAGTGATGTACAAAATCAAAGAGCTAGAGCCGGCTACTATGTAAAATTCAGTTAAACAAATAACTCGGAAAAACCTCAATAAGTATTAGAAAATTATTTAAAGAAGTCTTTTTTTTTCTTAGAATTAAATTTAAAGAAGTCTTCGAAATACTTAAAGACTCAAAGTCACATAATTAAAGAAGTCTTAAAAATATTACTTGAATAGTTTATTCTTTGGAATACTTAAAACAAAAAGTCTCTGAAAAATTGCTTAAAGAAATCGGGATCCTATTAAACCGATAGGACATATTGGCGTTTGGTAAGAGATGTTTAGAAGAACATTTCTAAAAAATTCAAAACCAACTAATTGCTGGAAAACAAATTTAATTTGCCTTTGAAAATTTGAATCAAGGAACAGGTTGTTTTTCATTCTATACAATGCTAAATCAAACACCAAATTGAAAGAAATAATCCCTTGATTATTCTTATTAATGAATGAGGTATATATACAAATTACATATAGAAAAATCCTTTTTCTATTCTACAATTCTAAAACCCGATTCTATTTGGAGACTAACTATACAATTATGGTAAGAATACAAGATTAATTATACTACAATATTACATCAATATACACTAACCATAAATATCCTAATTTAGCATCACGGTTTGGGCTTCAGTCCGAAATGGGCTTCGGTCATTCTGCTTGATGGGCTTTGGCATTCTATTTGTCCATAAGTCCCGGGATATACATTGTGTATAACAAGTGTATGTCATGGGATATTACCTCATTTAACACACCCCCACAGTCATAGTGGACGGTCTTCGAACGCTGAGACTGTCCCTAAAATTTTCAAAAAGGACCGAGGGAAGACTCTTTTTAAAGATGTCTGCAATTTGATACCTGGACGAAACATGACAGGCTCGTACTTATCCACGAGCTACCTTTTTTCGAACAAAATGAATGTCCATCTCGATATGTTTAGTGCGCTGGTGCTGAACCGGATTACCAGAAAGATAGATGACACTAACATTATCACAATACACCAATGTAGCTTTCTGAATAGGAAAATGAAGTTCTAACAGTAGATTACGCAACCAACATGACTCGGAGATCACATTGGTTACCCCTCGATACTCGGTCTATGCACTAGAGTGGGACAACATTGACTGATGTTTTGCAGACCATGAGACCAAATTATTACCAAGAAACATACAATAGCCAGACGTAGACCGGCTGGTGTCTGGGCAGCCACCCCAATCAACATCTGTATATGAGACAAGTGTAGCTGTCGACGAAGGATATAAATGCAAGTCATAATCAAGTGTCATCTGGATGTACCGAATGATGCGTTTGAGCGCTTCATGTGCTCAACCCTGGGATTATGCATAAATAAATATACCTGTTGTACGACATATGTAATATCTGGTCTTGTGACCATAAGATACTGAAGGGCCCCTGCAAGACTGCTATAGCGTGTCGGATCCTCAAACGGTGAGCCAGCCGCATCACCTAACTTGGGTTTAGTATCAACCAGAGTGGAAGTGGACTTACAGGATGACATCCCAGCCCTATCTATGATCTCAGTGATCGATGTATTTTATATACACCTTTTGAGTCATTTTTAGTTAGTCTTTTGTCCATTTTTGTACAAATACGTGTCGTCTTAGGATAGATTTTCTTTCTTTTGAGTCATATTGGTTTAAAGTGGCTCATTGGCGAAAAAGGAGCAAAAAGAGAGCAGAAACGGAGGTTCCAGAGCTCGAAAAGCGAGAAAGTGGCGAACCAGGCACAAAACAGGCCGGCGCCGCGGCGCCTCCAACCAGCAGGGCCAGGGCGCCACGGCGCCTAATCTTCAGAGAGTCGCAGTAATTTCGGCGCCGCGGCGCCAGTTGCAGGGCCGCGACGCCGAGGCGGGAAAATCAGCAGTTTCGAATTGACAATGGGTCAGGCCTGAAGGAAAATCTGCATCACGTTTTAGAGACTATAAAAAGAGGACTTTAGGTCAGATGCAGGGGTCCCTCTTCTGGCCAAATCACACAACTTTTGGGAGATCAAGATTGGAGACCTTTTCTTAGTAAATTCTTGTTCTTGTTTTACGTTCTTTACAGTTTATGTTGGATATTGATCTAGTTCTTGTCATGTCTATGGCTAGGAACTAAATCTACTTAGGGCTTTCCATGTCATCACTTGAACCTTATCTTTATGAATTAATGCATGTTTTTTGTTCTTCTTCTTCTTGTTGAGATTTATTCAATATTTATTTTGATTGCTTGGTAATTACTTGATCACTAATTATCATAATCCTTATGATTTCTAACCGAAATCCGAAAGGGGAGGTTGTGAATATGCTGTAGTTGGATAAACATAGGTTAAATCGTGGACGAAAGTACCCCGATACTTGTGTAGTATTAATAGGTTTTTGGTCTTAATCCTCCTCTATAGTCAATCTTATCACCGAAAGGTAGAAAGGTTCTATACTGGGGTTGAGTGTTTATATAACCTTAATAGGAGTATAAAACGGCTTAGTTAACCTGCTATCTCAAAATAGAAGAAGAATCATTATTAATTGCATTAATAAGTAAGTTAAGAGGATAGTTGAGGAGATTTGGAGGCCCTATTTCCACATTACTGAAGTAAAACAACATAGTTTAATTAGTTTTCATAATTCTAGTCATAAACAACATATCAATCATCGGTCACCAAATAGATAACAGAGAATAGAAATTTGTACTTGAACACTAATCCCTGAGGACGATAACTCGGTCTTACCTAGACTATATTACTTGTCACGATACGTGCACTTGTGTAAGTGTGTGCATAAATCACGCATCACTCATCTACATACTTCCTCTGCGATAAGAACAACCCACCTACATAACGAGGGACAACAATCCCCAAAAAATAACTCAAAGGCCCCAAGTCTTTCATAGCAAACTCAGAACTGAGCATCGTCATGATAGACTTGCGTAATGTATCAGAAGATGTAGTCAAGATAATATCATCCACATATAATAGTATATAAGCTAAGGACGAACCACAATGATAAATGAACAATGAATTATCCGACCTACTGTGAGTGAAACCAATAGTTGACACAAAATCTGCAAACCTTTTATACCATGCCCGTGGAGACTGCTTAAGTCCATACAAGGACTTCTTCAACAAACAGATATGGTGAGGATATTTGGGATCCCTAAATCCCAAAGGTGATGCATATAAACCGTCTCATTGAGATCAACATGTAAGAAAACATTTTTCACATCCAACTGATGAATGGACCATGCTTTCGATAGAGCCAAGTTGAGCACTGTGCGGATGGTAGTCGGCGTGACCACCAGACTAAATGTCTCACCACAATCAACACCAACCTGCTGAGTCTTACCATCACATACAAGTCGAGTCTTATGCCTCGCAAAAGAACCGTCAGAATTATCCTTGTGAGCAAAATCCACATAGACCTAATAATATTAACAGCAGATGGACGGGGCACCGACTCCCATGTCTTATTATCAATAAGAGCATTATATTCGTCGATCATAGCAATTTTTCAATTCAGGTAATTTAAAGCAGACACTAGGTTACGGGGTAGAGGGGATTTAAGAACATTAGAATTAAAATTAAAATGTATTTTTGATTTAAAAATGTCATGTTGACTACGAGTGACTGGTCTATGACTCGGGGGAGAATTGAGCGAATTTTGTGAATTTTCTGGATTGATATTGGACTAGACAGTAGGCAGTGGGCCTACTGGCCCAAGTTAACGATGTCCGAGGCGGAGCGAGATTGGTCAACATTGGACCGAGACACTGAATGGAAATCGGGCGAACTAGGTGGAGAGATGGCCCGATTCGGATCGGATCGGGATTTGAAGAAGACACGTTAGGACCAGCGGACAGTGGGCCCGCTGGCGGATTCGAGGTGCGTGACATGTTTGAAAAATGGTGAATTAAGTACGGAGATATACCATCATCCAAAAAATTATACAAACTAGGCACGAGTTTATTATCCTTAGAAAATGGAAATTGGGATTCATCAAATATTACATGGCGACTAATGATGATTTTATTACATGATAAACCAAAAATATTTGTAACCTCGATGATTAGACGGATAACCAAAAAACACACAAGGGGTAGAACGGGGCCGAAGTTTGTTAATTGTGGTGGATGGAAATAACGGATAACATAAGCACTCAAAGACCCTAAGATGTGAATACGAAAGAGTCTTATTATATAGAATTTGAAGATGGTACGAATATGTCAAACCTTTGGAGGGAAGGATGTTGAGAATATATGTAGCCATTTGTAGAGCATGATGCCAAAAGACGGGGGTATGGAAACATGAATTAATAATGTTGGACAATGTTATTAATGGTGCGAATTTTGCGTACGTCTTTCTCATTCTATGAAGAAGTATGAGGGCAAGAAAAATGAAAATTGATCTCATTATTAGCACAAAATTTCCGAAACACCCTGTTGTCATATATTTGCCATTATCACATTGAATATTTTTTATTCTCCGTTCGAATTGAGTTCGAATGTAAGCTCTAAATTTTAGAAAAATGGAAAAAACTTGAGATTTTTTCGCAATAGGAAACGTCCATAAAAATTTAGAATAATCATCAAAAAATAAAACATAATACTGATGACCTAAGGAACTAATAACATGATATGTCCATAAATCGCTATGAATAATATCAAATGGCATTCATGAAGTTGTAGAATTAGACTATACAAATGGTAACTTAACAATTTTCCTTAGAGAACAAGATTGACAATTCAGAGTACTACGCGTACCCTTACATGAAATAAATTTATTTTTATCTAAGAAAGAAACAATGGATGACCTGGATGACCGAGACGTGCATGCCATATGAAAGGAGCAAGAGTCGCAAAAGTAGATGTCAAGACTTGATTCGAAAAAATCGGACGTGGGTGTGATAGGATAAAGATCTCCCCTACTATCACATCTCATGAGAGGAATCCCCGTCTTGAAGTCCTTCACAGAAAATCCAAAAGGATCAAAATTAACAGAAACCCAATTATCAGTGGTGAATTTACGAACATACACCAAATTCTTAATTAATTTAGGGGCATGAAGGGTATTCTTTAAGACAAGGGGTGGATGTGGGAAAGACAAAGTTTTATGACCATAAACGCGAATTGGAATTGAATTACCATTACAAACAATTATACCACGATTACTGCTCAAATTGGAATAAGACGAGAGAGTACCTTGGTCAGATGTCATGTGGATAGTGGCGTCGGTGTCCATGTACCAATTTGGGTCTGTTTGAGTTCATCCAAGTGTGTGCATCGCGACTTCAATGTCAGTTTGTGTGGGTCCTAATGTCGAGAATGCTTGTGTGGGTCGGGGCACAAGAATTCCACCCTGCTGCCCTGGCCCAGTACTGTACCGAAACTGCTGGCTGTTGGGCTAACTCCTGGGCCTGGAAGGAGAAGGTCCAACCCACTAGGTGCTGGCTGCTGGGCCTGGAAAATAGAGGTTGTTAGGCCACGATCCACTGGCCCGACCTCACTTTCATGGGGCCCACTACTGCTGGGGTCAGTGGGTCGAGGGCCCACTATTTTGGCCACCATTCTCGTTGCCTCCGCGTTTGCCCCCACGATTTTTGCTGTTGTTTTTATGATTATTTTTACCGCCACTATGGGTACAATTTTGGCCCAAATGATCATCGAAACTTGGAGAATTTGTGGAGGACGTCATCATGACGATGGGACTAGTACTGGTAGCTGCCTTCTTAGTCAAATCGGCTTCTTCCAATGTAAGCATTGAGCAGGCTTGATAGAATTCTGGTAGAGGGTTACTTTGATGAAGAATCTAAGCAATGTCGTTATAGGCCTCAAATAGGCCTACAACCATCTGTA
Organism: Przewalskia tangutica; assembly: GCA_029844215.1. Taxonomy (NCBI): domain Eukaryota; kingdom Viridiplantae; phylum Streptophyta; class Magnoliopsida; order Solanales; family Solanaceae; genus Przewalskia; species Przewalskia tangutica. The sequence continues at coordinate 22,215,301 of CM056723.1, forward strand.
GAACGAGACCACTATTAGTAACTGGAGCACCCACATTGCGAAGTTGATCAGCCAATTCCTTGAGTCGTTTGCAATATAATGAAACATTTGGAAAATTCTCCATAGCAACTTGAGAAAATTCCTGTTCAAGGGTGACAATGCGGGAATGACTGTTATCCTGGAATATATCACACAATCGATTCCAAGCATCCATAGCTGTGGAGTTTGGTTCCATAATCGTCTACAAAAGGTCAAGAGAGATAGTGGTATAAATCTACTGGAGAACTTTTGCGTCAAGAGTGACCCATAATTTTGGATTGTCCTCTTTGGTGAGCACATTCTCCGTATTAGCCTATTTATTAGTAGCCGGAGGGATGATGTGGTGGAGAACTTGATGTGTCATTGCATGAATTTTGAACAATTTTGCTCACGTCCCATATTGAATATTTTCTAGGTCAAGAACAATAGGAAGAACGCTCTTGATGTTAGAAACTGGTAGAGCCAGATGAAATATGTTCTTATCAGTCATAGTGAATAGAACAAGGAATTTTGGAGAAGGGATTTGTGTGAGGGTATCTCGTGTTTTAGATAAAAAATGAGAAGGGTAATTTGATTGTGTTCTTGGGTTTAGTGAAAAAAATCCAAGAGAAGGGGGGATTGTTCACGAAAATTGAGGAAAGAGAGGAGCGAAAGCAAGGTAAAAATAACCTAGACTTTTGATACCATAAAATAAATAATCCCTTGATTGTTCTTATTAATGAATGAGGTATATATACAAGTTACATATAGGAAAATCATTTTTCTATTTTACTTCTAAAACCCTATTCTATTTGGAGACTAACTATACAATTATGGTAAGAATACAAGACTAATTATACTACAATATTACATCAATATACACTAACCATAAATATCCTAATTTAGCATCACGGTTTGGGCTTCAGTCCGAGATGGGCTTCGGCCATTCTGCTTCCGTACGAGATGAGCTTTGGCCATTCTATTTGTCCATAAGTCCTGTGATATACACTATGTATAACAAGTGTATATCACGGGATATTACCTCATTTAACACAAATACACAACTTACAAATTACATACATAGCTATTTATCAGAATTTGTTTCATATTCAGGATTCGAACTCGAGACCTCTGATTAATGGAGGAGCTGCCCCATTCATTGCATCACATCCTTTAATAGTAAATTACATACATATTTGCTTCTTACAAAAGCTGTACCACTCAAATTACATGTATACCATTATTATGGAGTCAAAGGGTTTGTGAATTTCGATCCTAGCTCAAAAACTGTGGTTCTATTTTGTGTCTTTATAATCTCCATGACCGTTGTTTAATTCTTATAATTATGCATTGTGGTATGATTATTGATATTAAATATTTTCTCGGATGCACATACCTTTGTAAAAACAAAAAGATATTACTGTTATAAAATAACAGCTATAAAGTAAATACAATAAAAATAAATATATAAAGAAAGACTGAATGTATATTTCATCTTCTACAAATGAGCCTCTATTTATAAGAGGAAAAGCTACTTGGTGGCCAAGAAACTAACTTGGTCACCAAGCTAACAATTAAATTTGGTTATCACGTTAACTTTATATCCAAGTTAATGGAAAAACATTAATAATATAATATTTACAACACTTTGCCTTCGATGTCCATTAATAGATGATATGCCTCGTTAAAACCTTATTAGGAAAAACCTTGTGGGAAAAAGTCCTAATAAAGAAAAAAAAGTACACATATCTAGTAATAAGCTTTGAGAGTTGCCTCATTAAAAACGTTATCAGGAAACCCCATGGGACAAAACCTTGGTTAAGGAAAAAAGAGTACAACACGTATTTACTCCCCCTCACGAAGATCAAAATTCAGATGTCGGAATCTTCGCATTCCAATTTTAGATACTATCTTTTCAAAAATTAAAGTTGGCAATGATTTGGTGAATAAATTTGCAGGATTGTCACTTGAATGAATTTATTGCACAGGAATATAACCATTCTTCTGGAGATCATATGTGAAGAATAATTTTGGTAAAATATGTTTCGTTCTATCTCTTTTAATGAATCCTCCTTTTAATTGAGCTATGCATGCATCATTGTCTTCATAAACTATTGTAGGTACATTAGTATCACACTTCAAGCCACATCTTTCCCTGATGAAATGTATCACTGATCTAAATCACACACACTCTCTACTTGCTTCATGAATAAATATTATCTCAGCATGATTCGACGAAGTAGCAACCATGTACTTTGTATATCACCATGATATAGCAGTAGCTCCGCATGTAAATATATAGTCTATTTGAAATCGAGATTTATGTGAGTCAGATAAATAACTTGCATCTGCATGACCAACAAGATCTACACTTTCATTGTTAGCATAAAGCAGACCCATATTGATAGTTTCCTTCAAATATCGCAATATATGCTCAATTCCGTTTCAATGTCTTAGTGTAAGAGAAGAGATATATCTTTCTAACAAATTAATAGAGAATGATATATCAGGTCTTGTAGTATTAACAAAATACATGAGTGCACCAATAACACTAAGATATGGTACTTCAGGACTAAGAAGTTCTTTATTTTCTTCTTGAGATCGGAATGGATCTTTATTCACTTCAAGTGAGCGAATAATTATTGGAGTACTTAAAGAATGCGTATTGTCCATGTAAAATCATTTTAAAACTTTCTCAGTATAGGCAGATTGATGGATAAAGATCTCATCTTCTAAATGTTTAATTTACAGACCATGACAAAATTTTGTCTTTCCAAGATCGTTCATCTCAAATTCTTTCTTTAGGTATTCAATTGCCTTTCGGAGATCTTCTAGAGTCCCAATAAGATTTATGTCATCGACATAAATAAAAAGTATAACAAACTCTGATATTATTTTCTTAATAAAAATACATGGACAAATGACGTTATTTATATAACCTTCATTTATCAAGTACTCACTGAGGCGATTATACCACATGTGCTTTGATTATTTTAGACCATATAATGATTGTTGTAATCTGATTGAGTACATTTTCCAAGATTTTAAACTATATGCTTCAGGAATCTTTAATCCTTCTGAAATTTTAATACAAATTATGTCAAGTAAGTCATATAGGTTGTGACAACATCCATCAGTATAAATTGTGACATGTTCTGATGTCTAGATTGCAGGTCAAATAAACTTTACGCTTATCAAGATGCATCATTTCACTTGATAATTATTTCTACATCAGCATGCTTTAAGAGATGTACAATTTAGATCCTCATAATCTTATATAATATTGTACGCCATATTATATAAAATATATCATCGACAAGATATCATTTTATATCGTTCGCAATTTGACATAACTTACTGAGATCTCATTACTTTATCATATTCAGATACATGAACCTCCCATAAAGTTTCATGAAGTGTTATGTTGTAGGCTTTTCAAGAGAACATTACCTCCTTATTATGATCATTTGCTCCTCTCAATTTTTAAGAATTATTACATTTGGAACCGATTGATCTATCATGCTTCATGTATGCTGTAGACTCTGTCCTTTAGGAATATTAAGAGCATTTTGCAAATGAAATATGAAATAGTTGGGTCAAAAAATGCTTCTAGCATTTGACTTGAATTGTCTTTTGAACGAGAATCATACTGATGATAATTCACAACATATTTTTTAGATGTTTATTCTCTCCCCTTATGTTAGAAAAACTAATATATATCTTCACCTTCTATGGAGAATCCATTCTGTGTATATCGTGGTAGGTTCATTAATTATATATAGCACATCAAAAGCAATAAGATAGGAATAACTGATTCATGACCATGAACCAATTGTGAGGGAAGAATTTTTCATAATTTATTGATCTAAAGCGTACAAGTGGCATTGTATGCAATATATCATATCTCAGACCAACACATGCTCATAATCAATAGTTTAGTTATTTATTGGAGGCATTTAACGCTAAATCAACTTGAATATAAATCAACATTATCAAGATGAATTTCCTTGATTACATGTTCTGAAAATTGTGCTCCTAACTCAATTATTTTGAGCAAGGAACTTCCTAATTTTTCAAACTGCATGTTGACAATAAATGTATATGTGACTGTCTCATAGATGCATCTATGTAAGACATCACATTGTATGTGAATGGACTCGTATTCACCTTTTATATTTTTTTTTTAGAATTTAGGGGATTCAGTCCCAACTTTAACTGGTATCAACTTATCATGAGAACAAGCAATACTAAGAAAATATTGAAGAATCTTCTAGTTCTTCAATATATTCCGAATACTCAATTAGCACATTAGATTTAAGTCATGACGATAAAAATTTCCACGTCAACTAATATAATTATATGTACTAGTAAACTTTAAATTTATCATGACGTGTGCTATTTATTTTAGTAAACTTCTGATTTATTATAACATAAGTTTTTAAATCAATAAATTTCTAGTTTATTGTGGTATATGATCGGGTAACGTTATATACATATTTATTATGTATAGTAACTTGAAGATATTTAATCTACCAACTATTTGTAATTGTTAGAATATTCTAGAATATTCTAGAGTTAATACCATTATAATATGGGATACTACATTAATATAAGATACTACAAAATATTACTATAATAATGGTATTAACTCTAGAATATTCTATTCTAGAATATTCTAACAGTAATCTCAATATGATAACCATTTTATTGGTAGTAAACTTTAGGTTTACTGTAATTTGTGTTCCGATCGTAACAATGCCGATCTAGGACGAATGACACTATCATATATAACCTCTTCAGGAGATTTTAATTTATTTTTATAATGAGATATCGGTTGAACACTGCTAGTTTCATAATTATTGTAAACAAATAATTAGCTCTTCTGAAGTTCAAGATCATTAATTTTGTACTATTAAATATTGCTTAGATACTGCTGGTATCATGAAAAAAACTCTGGTTAGACACTACTGATGTCATTAAAGAAAACGGAAAATAAATGAACATTTAAAGATAATTATAAATTCATAAACAATGAAAAGTAAATACTAAGTTCTAAACTTTAAAATTTCAATGTCTCCTTCAGGGAGATTAGCCATTAACATCTGAATACTTTGTATCAAAGCGGTAATCACATCCTTCAGGAAGAGATACATTAATGTTTATTTCCTTCGGATAAATCATAACAACTAATCATAATGTTTCAACGTGGTTATGTTTGAAAATATTCTACTCAACTTCCTTTTTGCCTTAAAATTATATTTAATAAACTTATTCACGATGTTTCTACGTACAACAGGTACGTTTGCACAGGGTCGTTCCTATACTTTTAAGGGTCCGATGCGAGAAATAAAAAGAGATTTTTTTATTCACATGAAAAATTAAAATTAACTAATTAATCAATATTAAAAAAATTATTGATCAAAACATCAAATAAATGTATAGTAAACACTATATTCGATTCAATGTTTTCAAATGCAGTACAATAAATTATAATGCTACGAAAGAGATACCTTAATGTCATTACATGAAAGATCTATAAGAAAAACTATCATTACATTAGACATAGAAGTTGATATCCTTGCATTTTTACCTGCAAAGTCATCAAGCAATATTTCAAAATCAAGAATGTCTGGACAAATCTATCTAATACCCCTCTTTGAGACTTGATGAACTCTTCTTCGTGTCTTTTTTTTTTACGTTTTTAATGTCCAGACGTATATTTTCGGGTATGAGACATTTGTAATTCTCCTATTAAAACAAAAAGACAACTCAAATTTAATGTAATCATGTAAAATACAAGTCATCCATAACATACATTACCAATAAAAGTAATGTAAAATCTAAGCTAAAACACAATTAATTTAATGTAATATTGAGAACTCTAAATTAAATATAATATTGAGATTTGAGAAGTTTGAAATTCTAAGCAAAATGAAATAAACATTGATGCAATCAATCCATTTTAATAGTGAATTAGAGCAAAATAATTCTCAAAACAATAACTTATCAAAAATATCTTTACTTGGAAGTTGAGATTTCTACAATAATTAATGGGCGAACTTTTTTTTGGATTGTATTTGTGGTGTTTTTAAAGATGGAGAGGGACGTCGGGCCGAATGGCTGGGTTGGGGACTTGTAAACCCAATGGATATTTATTTTTTTGTTTTGCGCTGCTCATTAGATTCGAACACACATCCTCTCACTAGAGAATGACCCTTGGAATGAGCCCTCAACCGCTAAGCTAAAAATCTCACTGATAAGATTAGAGACATTTTTAATACATATCTTAATATTTGAAACATATAAAATAAAAATAAAATTATGGGGTCGAGGCCCCGCCGGCCGGGGGCCCTGTGCGGCGGCACCACCTTGACCGCCCCAGGGATGGCCCTAGTGTTGCAATGAATTTTATATCACATGTATTTCCTTTGTTATTATATATCTCTCCATGAGGCAGGTTGTGGTATATTTTCATTCGATTCGGGGAGTGAAAACACAATTATAGTTTAAATGATGATCCCAAAATCGGGTAACCAACCCCAACAAGGTGTTGTAGGGTGTGAAAGTATATGTATGTCCCAGAGACAATCTGTATTAGGACAAAATATACTTTATACACATTCATATTTATATTAATGATGATTAATATTATGACATTTTGCATTTGTTGAATTATTATTTGATTGTTTATAATATTATATAAATGCATCCCTAGAGTTTACGTGTTTATTAATGATGCGAGAATTGATATTATAACGCAACTCTTAAACAACCTCGACTAATGATCATCGAGACTGGGATATCGATGATATGCGATACGTCGACATGTGGTCTGCATCATATCCTTAGGGGATGTAGTATGTCTCACTTGCTACGAGTTATGACAACTCGTGATGGACACATGGATACTTGTTGAAGTATTGGTATACCCTGCTGATGCACTATTTGTTATATGTCTAAAGTGTCATCGGTATGTGGGAGATAGAAGTCCTTAGACTTGAGGTCGATACCACCTTATTTACGGAGTAATGTACTTTGATCATGTCCTAAGCTCAAATGTCTTATATGTTGAGACACGGCTTGTTTTGGGTACAATATGAATTAGATCAAAGGTGGTAGTTGAGCCAAGATTATGATTCATTCCTTGAATGTATATTCGAGAGAACACTCAGATTCTCATATGGTATTACGTTGACTAAGTCGTTGGCCAAAGCAATGGACATGTATTTGATATGGTCCTGTTGTCAAATAATATAGATGAGATATAATGATCAAGCCATTTGGATAGACACTTGATAAATCTTAAGCTTGATTGAGTGTGTCATGAATGAAAGGATTTTATTTTCTCACATAGAGCTTCAGTTCACATGTTTCGTGTAGCTAAACTTTACATATTGAGTTCGTCTTCCGGCGCAGTCTAGGAGTTCCGTGTAGGCCCTAATGTTATTAGTGTCAGTATGTAAAGACTTGAAGGGTAACACTAAGTCAATTGTTCCATCGATTCAAGGATGTAATCAGAGAGTACATAAGTGTTCGGTTGATAATCGAGATATTAAAATAAAATATAAACGAAACAAAAATGGAGCAGGGCCGCTGCGCAAGTGAGTCAGAGCCGCGGCGCCACGCGTCCAGTGGGTCTGAAATGACCCATTCTATTTCAGTTTTTGGGCCTGGCCCACTAGGGAAACCCTAGCTGATATATTCAGCTATATATACAGGGTTTAGCCTCAGATTTTATACACCATCTTTTCATAAGATTAAACTCTACTGAAACTCTGCTGGAATTCCTAGCTTTACAAATTAGAGATTACATCAAAGTTTTAAGGACTTGCAAATCGAGGGACTATTGCGTGCACACCCTCGGACTACACAAGCTTCAAGAAATTTCAGATTGCTATCAATGTAAGTCTTCGTTCGAAGTATTACATTCTTGCTTGTGTTATTTTACATTGTATAATCATCTTACAGTTTGACCGTCGTCGGATTTAAAACATAAATTTTCAAATTCCGCTGCGTGTACGAACCCGACAAAACCCTACAATGGTATCAAAGTCTGAGATATTTTGTGTGATTATACAATGAATATTAATGATAATATGAGTAATGATTTGTTTAAATTTGATTTATGTCATATAAAAGCTTTAATTAGAACTCAAGAACACATAGTTTTGTCTCCAGATCTGTTAAACAATGATGTACTCGAGGAAGTCATTTAGATCTAACTCATCTAAGTTGATATGCGTAACTGGTTCGATTCGAACATGGTGCATTGAGACAAAGAACGAGAAGGGATTTGATGATGGTCGATGAACGTGCTGTGAAATAGTGAAAGGGGTACGAAATGAATCTGCAAATTTGAGCCTAAACCATTTTTAGTGTTTTGGTATGGTTCTGGAGTTGAGGCGATGTGGATCCATCATGGAGTGCCGCGGTGCTAATTAGGATTTTTGCGGTGGCACTGCGACTCTGTTCAATAAGGTCACGACGATGTTCATCCAGTAGCTTAAAATAAATTTTCGAGAAAATCTGCAGAATTTTCGTCTCTAAACTTCCGGCGCCATGGCGCCGTCGATTGGATTTTAAAAAAAAATCGAAATCAGAAACTGAAGTTTTAAAAGTTTCAGAATCTGATTCTTAAAGTTTTAAAGTTTCATTATCTGAAAATAATGTTTTTAAATTGAACAGATTTGGTCCTTTCGGGCAAATCTATAATTAAAGAAACTTTTTGAAATTTGATTTTTAAGTTCTGGAAATTGCAAGCATGTTCCTGAAACCTGAAAATATTTTCTGAGAGTCAAAATTGTATTTTCTGAATTTAATGGGGTTCGAATTGAACATTTAAATTCTTGAGGGACTAAACTGTAAATATTAAAAGTTTACAAAAATCCTAAAAATCAAAATTTTAAAATCAGAAAATATTTAGGGACTGTTTGGCATAGACATAGATTTGAAGTTTAGATAAATAGACCCATGATTATCATTAATGGTATATTATTCCATAATATACAAATGTGCTAAGTGATTGAATGTGATGCATTTAAATTATTAGCATAGCGTCCGTAATTAATGTCTGGGTAGGCGGCGCCCAGTAATTATTTACTTTCAATGACTGTTATAACTGTCTGGGTAGACGGCGCCCAATATGTGATTAAAATCATCTTAAATCATGCCTAATGAGTTTGATGGTTACCCATCTAAATGTGTTTAGAAATTGCATGATAGGATGTCATATGATGTATGGCATAATTGTTGATCTTGGTTGAAATCCCCAAAGCTGAAAATGTTCCCCAAACATTAAAATACAAGTCTAATTGAAACGCGTCGTCCATTATAATTGTTAGGGTGCAAAATCCTTTTCGGCAATATGAGTATTTATGCCAAAGCATTTGCCCTAAGTCTACGAGGACTCAGGCCCTATCATAGATGTGTTAAAGTGAAAGTAGATAATAAACTTTTGTAGGCATTTACACCAAAGTGTTTGCATGCAAAGGCTAAATATACTTAGGCACTTAAACGCAGTCGCGTAATGGGGTTTGCTTGTTTAGATGAATCTTGGCGCCAAAGTGTCGGACTAATCTAAAGACGCAAGATTAAAATGAAAGATAATTTAATCAAACCAAGAGTTGTGAATAAGCTTTACAATTGGTTGAGGACCTACCAAAGTGTGCTATTGAAGTTATCAGTCAAAGCAAATGCGAATATAGCATATGTTTGGATCTTGGCCCATTATGATCTTTAAAATATTTTAGGTTCGTATTCTACCTTGGGGTCGTAGAAGTATGCAAAATAGTGGGAGCTAATTAAATAAAAGACCATGTTAAATTAGCAAATAATGAATGTGTATAATTAGGAGAATGTATTTTGATTGCATTTTCCTGTCTACCTATATCTTTAGATCTTCAGAATGTCGAACTTCTCAATGAAAATGCTAATGGAATCCAATAGATTGACTGGACCCAACTTTATAGATTGGCTCAGGAATGTAAGAAGAGTCCTGAGACAAGAGAAACTTGAATATACATTGGACCAGGTATTCCCAACAGTTCCTGCGGAGGACTCTGCCGAATATGCAACATTTGATAAAGTGACTTATCAAAAATATTATGATGATGTCATTTCAGCTCAGTGTTTGATGTTGTCTTCTATGTCACCTATATTACAAAGACAACATGAGAACATGGGGCCCAATGAGATGTTGGTACATTTGAAGAGTCTCTATGACTCTCAGTCTCAGACAATTGAGTATGAGCTGCTCATTGAACTCTTTAAGTGTAAACTCATTGAAGGGGGTCAAGTGTCTCCTCATGTGTTGAAAATGATTGAGTTGATAGAAAGGTTGGCATCCATTGAAATAAAGTTTCACGACACAGTTGCTACCACCCTTATCCTTCACTCGCTTCCACGTTCGTTCGAGAGTTTCGTCATAAATTACAATATGAATGGAACTAAGGCGAAGTTGCCATAATTGCACAATATGCTGAAAACTTTTGAATCTTCGGTCTCCAAAAGCAAACCTATTCTAATGGTTGGCTCCTCTAGTCATCCCAAACCGAAAGGTAAGGGACAACATAAGAAGGAGGGCAAAACTGTTGTTCCGGCAGCAGCAATGAAGCCCAAAGGAGGGGCAAAGAAGAAGAATAAGAAACTTCCAGCATCAGATATGTGCATGAACTGCAACATGAAGGTGTCACGACCGGCCAGGCCCGGTGCCTGCAGGGCACACCGGTATACATCAGAGAATAGCAGCGGAACATACATAACACACAACCTGTATAAAGTAAACGTCACTGGCAAGCTGACAAGGCCGCCTTCCATAAAATAAACTTAATCAAAAGTAAAAGCAGATAACTTGTTCTTACAAACAAACCACAAACGTGACTACGCACCTCAGGAATAACAATCGCGGCGGGCGGGGCCCGCCATACCCCCTGAATGTACAAAAGTCTACAACCTCAGGGAACCGTAACAAAAGACAAAGCCTCCGGAGGAATGGAGCTTTCCAAGAGCTGAACAGTGATCCTAAGAGTGCGGATCAGCAATCTACGTACCTCGACCCGGTGGCGTAACGCGGCCCGAAGGAGGTCGATAACAGTACCAAGTATGTGGCCCGAAAATCGTAATGAAATCATAATAGTCTATATAAAGCGAGAGACATGTATGATAGCCAACCTACGATACACAACATATACACGTATCAAGTCGGGGACTCACGCCTCTAAGTCACTCAAATATAACCATGGGTCTCATGCCCACAATATCAATCATGCGTGGAATTCCTTCCTCCGCCAGCGGCTATGATATAGCAACACCAGAGTACACGTGAACACCGGATCCACATGTTTCATAAGAACTGCAGACGGCAAGTCGAAGGCATAGCTACAGATCCACCTGCATCCTCCATGGCCAAGGCAAATCGAAGCCGGCTACGGATCCCACCGTGCAACAACACTAAATACACCATCCGAAGGCGGCAAGGCAAATACGATAGCTCTGCAGATCCACCCTGCGTCACGCGTCGGCGGCAAGCACGCAGCTAACCACCGATCCGCCTGCGTCACGAAACCGTCCTAACACCGACCGGGCAAGTACGAAGCCAACTACCGAGATCCACCTGCATCACATCGGCCGGGGCAAGTACGAGGCTAGCTACGGATCCACCTGCGTGATGAACCTGTGGAGATCTAGTCCATGGAATAACACTATCAACAGGAAACGAACCCTCATCATGACCGCATACCCGTGGACCATCCATCGAGTCAGTATGCCCAGGCGAGATAACAAGATGACACTTACCATGGAAGCATACCCGTGGGCCACCCAACGTGTCAGTATGTCCAAACATGAGCGAGAATAAACACGACCGGCCCTCCTCGAGAGACGCGGTAACATAAGGATACGGTACTTGTACACCAAGACTATCACAAGCAAACATAGGCAAGTTATTCACACTCAAGGTACTTTCATACTATGCTAAAAATTCGGGTTCTAACCCCAAAGTACTACGTATTTTAACTCCTTAAAATATTCATTCCTTTTACAAAGGTCACACGATACTAATACCCGTAGTATCAAAATAGAGTAACTATCATTTTAAGTAACCCAAAAACAATGTCCATACCTTCCCTTTTAAATAGACCAAGACAAAACCATGCCTTCTTTTAAAACCAACTCAAGACAATATCATGTCTTCCTTTTAAACAAAAACACTTCTCCTTTTGAAAGTCAAGTAACAATATACTTTTCAAAATGGTTTAGGCCTCATAACTTCTTAAAAATATCAAGTTACCGTTTTAAATCCAATGATAGAACCATTCTTTCGTTTTCATAAAGTCGTTATAACTAACTTCCCATAAAGCTATTATAACACTTTACATTTTAGACCAACCAAGGACAACTACTCATATTTCCGAAATCAAGATAATTTTATTCTTTTAAAGACCAAGTACCCATTACTCACGAATGAGGTTTCACAACTTTTAACACAATTCAAGTCCTTAACATTTCATATTAAGTCACTTAACTTTAGAATCAAATCAAGGATACAAAAAGAAATCAAACTTCTTTAACACACGTGCGTCTACCGCACTATATATTTTTTCACAAATAATCATGCTCAAGAGAATAGGAAGAATCACATACCTCTTCGGGTCATTCCACTTTCTAAGTCCAATATATAAATTCCGCACGTAGTACGTCAACCTATAATGACCATAATATTTTTATTAACCTCTAGTTTCAACGTAGAATATCCCAAGTGTAAAGTCACTAAATCTACGGAAAATCGGGCAGCATTTCCTTTGTTTCTACATACTTTGCCACCTTTTTCAAGGCCGAATTCAACATCCAAACGTCACATTTAAGGCCCAATAATCCAAACATTTCAAAGGGGATTACACAACTAAACTTGGATGTGTAAAATTCTGCCCCATAATGTAAAACAACTAACTTAACAAGTTTAAGGTAGTTTTTAGGCTACAACATGCTCACATAACCTTCTTAACCAATTCTTTCACATCCAAACCATATTTCTTGCATGTAATGAATCTAAGAGCATTATTTACTACTACAAGTTCCTTCTTCTTCACATGCAACATCAATAACTAGCTACAAGAGAAGAATTGTTACCTTTAGAGCTTTAGCCAAAATTATTCCAATAATTTTTGCTAGCCTCTTTTCCAAGAACACCACCACAATAACTCCTACAAGCTAGCCACAAGCTTCCTTCTTGTCCTAACTTTTCAGATTTTCCTTAATCTTTGAATTCCTCTTGGAATTCTAGAGAGAAGTGAGAGCTTTAGCTTAGAGAGAGAGAAGGATTTGAAAGATGACCAAGTATTCAAGACTTGGTCAATATATAAGACATGCAACAATCAGATGGGGGGGACATTTGTCACCCACCCATGGTCTCTTTTAAAACAAAACAGTACAGAAATCCCCACTCAACTTCGCAGAACCCGCCTCGGCGCCGCGGCCCTACAGCCGGCGCCCTGGCTCTGCGAAACACCTTTACGTCGTCTGCAAGCTGAACTTGTAACTCCCATAACTTCCTACTCCGATGTCCTATCGACGAACGATTGGTTGCGTTGGAAACTAGACTCAACGATCTACGCACTAGGCCTTTGAAACACCTAGGAACTCTCAATGTACCGGGTCATAACCCTCCCCAAAGTTGACCAAAACCCGTCCGAACAATCCGTCAACTTATCTTTCGAAAATTTTAAGTCTTACTCCTTTCGCACGCTCTCATACTCACGGCCAGAACTACGGGGTATAACATTCTCCCACCCTTAGAAACATTCGTCCCCGAATGTTCTTTTGGAGCCAATCTACTATTCCTCGGTACCTCCTCGTACTTCATGCTTAATGGGACCTTATAATGCCACTTATGACCCTAAGATATCGCACACACATATCCATTCATCGTAAGTCAAACAGAAAACGAACCCAAAATATGAACCATCACCACTTACTCTTATTCATGGCCCAACAGGATTGCCTGATCGTACCTACCAACTTATTCTAACACATGTACATAGTCTCAATATCCCCTGTTCATAACACTAAATCATACAACAATCCTATCATGCATACTAATCTCTAAAGGGTCAAAGATATACCTGTAATTATTGCTTCACTTTCCCATTGTCGTCCTAATCATGATCCTGCCCTGCACGACGTATAACAAAAGAAGGCGATGAACCAGCCACTGATCCCGAAGGCTGAATCTCTACATCCGCGCTATCTCTGGTCGGACGGTTCTCAAAATGGCGGATGGCGCATGTATAGCAATCACCCAAACTAGCACGACACTCCCATAATGGGTCCTACCACATCGACTACAGGTAGAGGTGGCTTCCTCGAACTAACACCCTACTCTCCGAAAACCAACCCTGGAGCCACGACTGCCCGAATCTCGAACGCCCCAAGGCGTGGTGGAGTACTCCGTACTGGCTGAGGCGCATAACTGTCACGACCCGACCACGGACCCGTGACTGGTGCCTTAACCCGGGCACCCTTGTGATACAACATCAGAGAAAACCAGCGGAAGGTAAAGTCACAACAAGAACCCATACATATAAAAATAAGCAGGCTCACCCAAAATGGCTACCTATATTACAACAAAACTGAACAGATATATCCTTAACAACCCAAGCTATAGCAGGACTACAAGCCTCTAAGAAAGAGTAAACACTATGACGGACAGGGGCCCGCCATGCCTGAATGTACAAATATCTACAATACAGGAGAACTGCACTAAAAGTCGAGCCTCGAGAAATGGAGCTCTCGACACTGAGTAAAGATCCTAAGAATGAGGATCCACCACTTTCTTACCTGCGGCATGAACGCAGCTCCAGGAAGGGTCGATGCACAATATGTACCAAGTATGTAAAGCGGAAAATCAAATAATATCATAAGTTTAAAATAGACTGAGTCATGGAAGAGAGTCAAAAATACAAGATCATCTGGCCTTACTAACAATGAAGTAACAAGTATAAACTTTCTTTGCATGAAAATAGGAGGCTCATGATCAAAGCGGTCTCGCCGTAGTATCATTGCGATCCTACTCGCAGGACTATTTCACTCGCATGGGTCCTGTGGACCCGCATAAGGTCATCACCTCGCATGGGACTATTTCACCCGCATGAGACTATTTCACCCGCATGAGGTCATCCGCCTCGCATGGGACTATTTCACCCGCATGGACCCAGTGGGCCCGCATGAGTACAAGCGCCGCACTCGCATCATGGGTAGCAAATCCATGGCATAGATAGTAATAATAGTAATAATACACAAATCAGCACAACCGGCTATCATACATAACATAAGCGCTACCGGCTTATCATAACGTAAGCAAGTTAAGAATATCTCCTAACTTCTTAATAACATTTCTAGTACATCCTCTCATTTTAGTTACTTAAGGCACTACATGTCATTTTAAAAGAAAATCCGGGAATCTAACCCAAGTACCATGTTCCATAAACCTTTTAAGAAAATGACTCCTTTTATGTAAAAACTCCCAAGATACTAATAACCGTAGTATCAAGTCACGCTTATCTTTAAAAATACAATAGGCTTCTAAATCAAATGACTTCATTTCTTTCAAAACCTTAGGCAATTAATGCCTTAAAAACAATTTGTCTTTCACAAGTTCAAATCCTTTATCCGTACTTATTTTACTTGGAGTAAACCTTTCCCTATTAACCTTTCATAAAGCCAATACAACCAACTTCCCATAAAGTTGTTATATTACCATTATACACTAGTCAAACACATCTCCCTATAACCAAGGGACTTATACTTTTAAACGAAACAAGTATCATATACTTAAAACAAGTGAAGAATGTCAAATCTTGTACGTCTACCGTACTACATAGGTACAACTACTCATGCTCAAGAGATAAAAAGCTCCACATACCTCTTTGGTCAATCCACTTGCTAAGCCCAAAATACCGCACGTAATATGTCAACCTATAATGACCATAATACGTTTATTAACCTCTAGTTTCAATGTAGAATATTCCAAGTTCAAAGTTACTAATTCCTATGAAAAATTGGGCAGCATTTCCTTTATTTCTACATACTTTGTCACCTTTTTCAAGGCCGAATTCAACATCCAAACGCCACATTTAAGGCCCAACAATCCAAACATTTCAAAGGGGATTACACAACTAAACTTGGGTGTGTAAAATTCTGCCCCATAAGGTACAACAATTAACTTAACAGGTTTAAGGTAGTTTTTAGGCTACAACATGCTCACATAACCTTTTTAACCAATCCCTTCATACTCAACCCATATTTCTTACATGCAATGAATCTAAGAGCATTATTTACTACTACAAGTTCCTCCTTCTTCACATGCAACACAAATAACTAGCTACAAGAGAAGAATTGTTACCTTAGAGCTTTAGCCAAAATTATTCCAACAACTTTGCTAGCCTCCTTTCCAAGAACACCACCACAATAACTCCTACAAGCTAGCCACAAGCTTCCTTCTTGTCCTTAACTTTTCAGATTTTCTTTAGGCTTTGAATTCCCCTTGGAATTTTAGAGAGAAGTGAGAGCTTTAGCTTAGAGAGAGAGGGATTTGAAAGATGACCAAGTCTTCAAGACTTGGTCAATATAAGACATGCAATAATTCAGATGGGGGGGGACACTTGTCACCCACCCATGACCTCTTTTAAAACAAAACAGTACAGAAATCCCCACTCAACTTCGCAGAACCCGCCTCGGCGCCACGACCCTGCAGCCGGCGTCGCGGCGCTGAAACCTCTGCGGACTTTCAGAACCTCCGGTGCCGCGGCCCTGCTTTCCGGCGCCGCGGTCCTGAAATTACCCGCCTTGGCGCCGCGGCGCTGAGGCCCCCGACCGAAATTATTCGTCAACCTATTTTTAAGTCTTAACTCCTTTCGTACGGCCCCATACGCATGGTCTGAACTACGGGGTATAACATTCTCCCCCCCTTAGAAACATTCGTCCTGAATGTTCCTTCTAGGCTTACCCAAATCACAATATCGACATAGACCCTCTTAACTATTCCTTTTTGCAATTAAAGACGTTCCACATGCCACAACAATACTCAAGCATAACTGCTAAGTTAAAACTAACAAACATGAAAGTGGGTTACCTGGAGGTATAGGAAATAAGTGAGGATACTTCTTCATCATGTCATCCTCTGCTTCCCACGTCATCTCCTCCCTGTTCTCGTTCCGCCATAATACCTTGACGGAAGCCACATCCTTCGTACGAAGTCGCCTAACTTGACTATCGAGTATCACTATGGGACTCTCCTCATACGATAACCCCTCTATTACCTGAACATCCTGAATCGAATGCACTCTAGATGGATCTCCAATACACTTCCGCAACATAGACACATGGAAAACTGGATGTACCGCTTCTAAATCGGACCGCAAATCCAACTCATAGGCAACCTTGCCTACCCTACGGACAATCTGATAAGGCCCAATGTACCTTGGGATGAGTTTCCCTTTCTTCCCAAATCTCATCACGCCCTTCATGAGTGACACTTTCAGGAAGACCCAATCATCTACCTCAAACTCCAAGTGTCGACGTCGATGATCTGCGTACGACTTCTGTCGACCCTGAGCTGACAATAACCGCTCTTGTATAAGCTTCACCTTATCCACTGCCTGCTGAACCAAGTCTGGCCCGACTAACTGAACTTCTCCCACCTCAAACCAGCCTATCGGTGACCTGCACTTCCTCCCATATAAGGCCTCATAAGGTGCCATCTGAATACTAGAATGGTAGTTGTTGTTATAAGCAAACTCCACCAGAGGTAAATGATCCTCCCAGCTACCCCTGAAATCAATAACACAAGCCCGCAGCATATCCTCAAGTGTCTGGATAGTGCGCTCGGCCTGTCTTCTGATGCGAGGATGAAACGCGATCGAGACTCACATGTGTCCCTAATCCCTTCGGAAAGACCTCCGAAGTTAGCGATGAACTGGCTCCTGCATGCGAAATAATCGATATAGGAACTCGTGCGCCTCACAATCTCTCCGATATCTGATCTAGTATAATCCTCGCCGAAAAAGTCGTCCGATCGAAGAAAATGGGCTGATTTTCGTCACAACGACAATCACCCAAATGGAATCATGCTTCCTCTGAGTGGTAGGTAACCCTGTAATAAAGTCCATATTGATCACCTCCCACTTCCACATCGGAATATCAATAGCTTGTAATAGCCCACTGGATTTCTGGTGCTCAACCTTAACCTGCTGACAATTAGGACACTGTGCAACAAAACCGGCCACGTCCCTCTTCAGGCCATTCCACCAATATACACATCTGATGTCACGGTACATCTTAGTCGACCCCGGATGAATAGAATAACGAGCACTGTGTGCCTCCTCCAGAATCTGCTGACGAAGTCCTGTCACATCGGGAACACACAATCGGCCCTCAAATCTTAGCACCCCATCAGGTGCTACCTCAAATAGACTCTTCTCCTCCTGAAGAGCTGCATCTCGATACCGTACCAGCATCGG
This sequence comes from Przewalskia tangutica, assembly GCA_029844215.1. NCBI lineage: Eukaryota > Viridiplantae > Streptophyta > Magnoliopsida > Solanales > Solanaceae > Przewalskia > Przewalskia tangutica. Next base: position 22,233,810 of record CM056723.1, read on the forward strand.
ATCCTCAAACTGTCGCCTCTTCACCTCCTCGACGATGGAAGACTCGGCAACCTCTCTAACCCGAACTCCATCACTATCAGAATCAACCAAACGAACCCCAAGGCTCGCTAGCTGATGTAACCCTCGGACCATATCCCTTTTCTCTGGTTGTACATCAGACAGACTACCCATCGATCTACGACTAAGGGCATCTGCAACTACATTGGCCTTCCCTGGGTGGTATAGAATGTCAACATCGTAATCCTTAGCCTCAACCACCGCCTGCCGCGCAGTTCATCTCTACATGGTCAAGATATACCGAGACTCTTGTGAGTGTGTAAATATCCACATGAACTCAATACAAATAATGTCTCCAGATCTTCTAGGCATGATTCACTGCTTCCAACTCCAAGTCATGTGTGGGATAGTTCTTCTCATGCTTCCTAAGCCTTCGGGACGCGTAGTTATAACTCGCTGCCGCATCAAAGACGCACCCAAGCCCGACACTGACGGCGTCACAATAAACCACATATCCATCTAAACCTCCGGAAGAGTAAGAACTGGGCGGTCGTCAACTTCTCCTTTAGCAACCGGAAACTTTCTCACAAGTATCCGCTCACCGAACATAGCCGCTTCGAGTCACTAGTCAAAGGTGCTGAAATAGAAGCAAACTTCTCCACAAACCTCCGATAATAACCTGCAAGGACCAAAAAGTTGCGCACCTTCGTTGGTATAGTGGGTCTAGGCCAAGTCTTGACTGCCTCAATCTTCGCTGTATCAACCTGAATACCATCGACCCCGATAACATGCCCTAAGAAAGCCACTGTTGCTAACCAAAACTCGTATTTCGAGAACTTGGCATACAACTGCCGGTCCCGGAGGACTCCTAATACCGTCCTCAAATGATCCGTATGTTCCTGCTCTGTGCGCGAATAAACCAGGATATCATCAATGAAAACTATAACGAACATATCCAAGAATGGCTTGAACACCCGGTTCATCAAATCTATGAATACCGCCGGGGCGTTGGTCAACCCGAAAGACATTACTCTGAACTCATAGTGCCCATACCGGGTCCTGAATGCATTCTTCGGGATGTCTGCCTCTCTAACTCGCACCTGATGATAACCAGATCGCAGGTCTATCTTGGAGAAACATCTCGCACCCTGCAACTGGTCAAACAAATCATCAATCCTGGGGAGGGGATATCTGTTCTTGATAGTTACCTTGTTCATCTGCCTGTAATCAATACACATACGCAGCGTCCCATCCTTCTTCTTTACAAATAACACTGGCGCTCCCCAAGGAGAAACACTTGGCCTGATAAAGCCTTTCTCCAGCAAGTCCTTCATCTGGTCCTTCAATTCCTTCAACTCGGCAGGTGCCATCCTGTATGGTGGAATAGATATCGGTCGAGTGTCTGGCGCCAAATCAATGCAAAACTCAATCTCCCTCTCAGGAGGGATACCCGGAAGCTCGTCTGGAAATATGTCTGGAAACTCTCTAACGATCGGAACTGACTGAAGGTCCGGTATCTCAGCCTCAGTATCGAATACTCGAACCATATGGTAGATATACCCCTTCCGCACCATCTTCCTAGCCTTGAGGTAAGAAATAAACCTACCCCTCGGCGATGCAGTATTCCCCTTCCACTCGATAACCGGCTCACCAGGAAACTGGAACCGAACCAATCTCTCTCTACAGTCCACATTGGCATAGCAAGACGCTAGCCAATCCATACCCATAATTACATCAAAGTTCGTCATATCCAACTCTATCAAGTCGCCAGAGTCGACGATCGCCTATAGTCACCGGGCAAGCCTTATATACCCGGCTACCACCGAATCACCTCATCGGCGTAGCCACCTCAAAAGGTCTTATGGACTCTGCTCTATCCCTATTCTACCAAAGAATATGAGGAGATATATAGGACAATGTAGAACTGGATCTATCAAAGCATATACATCACATCACGCAATCAATAATGTACTGACGACATCCGTGACGCCTCCCGATCTCGCTTACCGGACATAGCATAGATGCGTTTCGAGGACCAGGCGAATCGACTCCTACCACGACCCCTGCCGCGGCCTGCCGGTCCGTGAACACCCTGCCCTCCGGGGCGCATTTCCACTGAAGACGAAGATCCATCCATCGACCGTCGGTACCGAGCCATACCATCCCGCCGCGCCAGACGGACAATCTTCTCTCAAATGGCCTTGCCGCCACAAGAATAACAAGCTCCGGAGCCGCACGACACCTCCATGGCAATCGCCGCATCGACCACACCGAGGTATAGGTGGCCTCATCGGACGGAACCTCGTTCCTCGGGAACCAAAGCCCTAGAACTCGCCCCGCTCCCAATGCCTGACGTCCGGAAGATGGTGGAGGTGCTCAACCGGTGAGGTGCAACCGATGCGCATCGAGGTTGTCTACCTCGAAAACTACCAGAGGACCTGCGCCATGGCCTCTTCTGGCGATACTGTCAATCCGCTGCCCTGCGTTCCTCAAAGTGCATATGCTGCGTGCGGCAATGTCCACGCCGGTGAAGAGCTACTCCTGCAACTTCGCCAAGTAATCATCGAGCCTCGTGACATAGCGGTGCGCCTGTCTCTATGTCGCTACAAAGCGGGTACATACCGAGCGAACGAAGTCAAACTTCACGTTGTACTCGGACCGCCCGCCACTCTATCTCGGTGTCAAAAATCTATCGGCCCGAGCCCTCCTCATCTGCGGAGGCAAGAAATGGCCAAGGAACGCCTCTGAGAACTCGTCCCAAACAGCTGGAAGCGCATGCTCCCCCCGGGATAGTTCCCATGAATCATACCAGTCAACCGCAGTATCCCGCAGCCGATGTGAGCCCAATAATACCGACTCTGTCTCCGAAGCCCTGATCACTCTCATGATCCACTGTAACTGTCGGATAAACTCCTGAGGGTCATCCTCGGGTCTCGACCCGTAGAACTCTGGTGGGCTGCAACTCAAAAAGTCCCGCAGCCTCAAGCTATCGGCTACGTGGTACAACTGGAAACCGCCTCCCGTCTATCCTCCTTCCTAGCCACGATCCTGGCTAATAACTGGGTCATCTCCTTGTAGCCCATATCCTCTGCTCCAGGCTGTGTAACTGGAGGCTCATGTATCGCGGTCTCAGTAGCCGCTGCTGCCCCCCGAACTCTGCTGGGGTTGGCGACGTCATGGAACTCGCCGTACGAAACATCTCATCTGGTAAAGACTGGGCCTGTGCCCTGGTAACCCTCGGTGTCCTACTAGTAGTTCCCTCTACTTCCTTGCCCTTCTGGGCCGCGGTTGCCTTGCGTGGAGGCATAACTGATACATGAAAAATATGTCAGAGGGAGTTCAACCTATAACACAGCTCTATTGCACGATCTTAGAGTAAAAGAATGGAAACCGATCCTAAATATCCTGCAGCCTCCTGATTATAGATGTGGTGCACAACACACCGATAATCAAGACTCTACTAGATACGGTCTGTAGACCCTTTCCGAGGATTAACTGCTCTGATACCACTTTTGTCACACGACGACCACGGACGTGGCGTGCCTTACTCCGGGCACCCTTGTGATACAACATCAGAGAAAACCAGCGGAAGGTAAAGTCACAACAAGAACCCATACATATAAAAATAAGCAGGCTCACCCAAAATGGCTACCTATATTACAACAAAACTGAACAGCTATATCCTTAACAACCCAAGCTATAGCAGGACTACAAGCCTCTAAGAAAGAGTAAACACTATGATGGGACGGGGGCCGCCATGCCCTGAATGTACAAATATCTACAATCGGAGAACTGTGCAAAAGTCGAGCCTCCGAGAAATGGAGCTCGACACACAGTAAAGATCCAAGAATGAGGATCCACCTGCTTTCACTTACTGCGGCATGAACTCGGCCCAGGAAGAGTCATTACACACATGTACCAAGTATGTAAAACTGGAAAATACTGAAATAATATCATAAGTTTAAAATAGACTGGAGTCATGGAAGAGAGTCAAAAATACAGTACACTGTGCCTTACTAACAATGAGAGTAACAAGTATAAACTTTACTGCATGAAAATAGGAGGCTCATGATCAAAACAGGGTCTCCCGCCCGTAGTATCATTAAGCAGTCCTACTCCTGGGACTATTTCACCCGCATGGGTCCTGTGGACCCGCATAAGGTCATCACCTCGCATGAGACTATTTCACCCGCATGGGACTATTTCACCCGCATGAGGTCATCCGCCTCGCATGGGACTATTTCCCCGCATGAGGTCATCCGCCTCGCATGGGACTATTTCACCCGCATGGACCCAGTGGGCCCGCATGAGTACAAGCGCCGCACTCGCATCATGGGTAGCAAATCCATGGCATAGATAGTAATAATAGTAATAATACATAAATCAGCACAACCGGCTATCATACATAACATAAGCGCTACCGTCTTATCATAACGTAAGCAAGTTAAGAATATCTCCTAACTTCTTAATAACATTTCTAGTACATCCTCTCATTTTAGTTACTTAAGGCACTACATGTCATTTTAAAAGAAAATCCGGGAATCTAACCCAAGTACCATGTTCCATAAACCTTTTAAGAAAATGACTCCTTTTATGTAAAAACTCCCAAGATACTAATAACCGTAGTATCAAGTCACGCTTATCTTTAAAAATACAATAGGCTTCTAAATCAAATGACTTCATTTCTTTCAAAACCTTAGGCAATTAATGCCTTAAAAACAATTTGTCTTTCACAAGTTCAAATCCTTTATCCGTACTTATTTTACTTGGAGTAAACCTTTCCCTATTAACCTTTCATAAAGCCAATACAACCAACTTCCCATAAAGTTGTTATATTACCATTATACACTAGTCAAACACATCTCCCTATAACCAAGGGACTTATACTTTTAAACGAAACAAGTATCATATACTTAAAACAAGTGAAGAATGTCAAATCTTGTACGTCTCACACTACATAGGTACAACTACTCATGCTCAAGAGATAAAAAGCTCCACATACCTCTTTGGTCAATCCACTTGCTAAGCCCAAAATACCGCACGTAATATGTCAACCTATAATGACCATAATACGTTTATTAACCTCTAGTTTCAATGTAGAATATTCCAAGTTCAAAGTTACTAATTCCTATGGAAAATTGGGCAGCATTTCCTTTGTTTCTACATACTTTGTGACCTTTTTCAAGGCCGAATTCAACATCCAAACGCCACATTTAAGGCCCAACAATCCAAACATTTCAAAGGGGATTACACAACTAAACTTGGGTGTGTAAAATTCTGCCCCATAAGGTACAACAATTAACTTAACAAGTTTAAGGTAGTTTTTAGGCTACAACATGCTCACATAACCTTTTTAACCAATCCCTTCATACTCAACCCATATTTCTTACATGCAATGAATCTAAGAGCATTATTTACTACTACAAGTTCCTCCTTCTTCACATGCAACACAAATAACTAGCTACAAGAGAAGAATTGTTACCTTAGAGCTTTAGCCAAAATTATTCCAACAACTTTGCTAGCCTCCTTTCCAAGAACACCACCATAATAACTCCTACAAGCTAGCCACAAGCTTCCTTCTTGTCCTTAACTTTTCAGATTTTCTTTAGGCTTTGAATTCCCCTTGGAATTTTAGAGAGAAGTGAGAGCTTTAGCTTAGAGAGAGAGGGATTTGAAAGATGACCAAGTCTTCAAGACTTGGTCAATATAAGACATGCAATAATTCAGATGGGGGGGGGGACACTTGTCACCCACCCATGACCTCTTTTAAAACAAAGCGATGAAATCCCCACTCAACTTCGCAGAACCCGCCTCGGCGCCACGACCTGCAGGCCGGCGCGGCACTGAAACCTCTGGACTTTCGAACTTCGGCCGCGGCCCCGCTTTCCGCGCCATGTCCTGAAATTACCCGCCTTGGCGCCGCGGCAATGAGGCCCCCTACCGAAATTATTCGTCAACCTATTTTTAAGTCTTAACTCCTTTCGTACGGCCCCATACGCATGGTCTGAACTACGGGGTATAACAATAACTAGCCTGCTGCTGAGGCGGTCCGCCTCAAAAATTACCAAAGGACCCTGCTGTCTTGGCCCTCTTCTGCTGATCTTGGTTATTCTGTCGACCTCTACGCTCCTCACACCCAAGTGCATAAGCCTGCATGCGGGCAATGTCCATGCCCGGCTGAAGAGCTACTCCCGTGCAACTCTCTGCTAAGTAGTCATCGAGCCCTGTGATATAACTGTGCACTCTATCCTCCATGGTTGCCACTAACGCGGGGACATACCGAGCCAACGAGTCAAACTCTACATTGTACTCCCGGACCGTCCGCCCGTTCTGCCTCAACACCAAAAATCTATCGGCCCGAGCCCTCCTCATCTGTGGCGGCAAGAAATGGCTAATAAATGCCTCGGAGAACTCGTCCCAAACAGCTGGAGGCGCATGCTCCCCCCGGGACAGCTCCCATGAATCAAACCAGTCGACTGCAGTATCACGCAACCGATGCGAACCTAAGACCACCGACTCTGTCTCCGAAGCCTTGATTACTCTCATGACCCGTGATGCGCGGTAAGATACACACACTTTAAACGCAAGTGCACGTTATCGTGACAAGTAGTATAGTCTTGATAAGACCGAATATCGTCCTCTGGGATTAGGGTTCAAGTACCAACTATCTATTTTCTAGTATCTATTTGGCGAATTGATAAATGATTGGTTGTTTATAACTAAGAATTATGAAAGCTATTTAAATATAAAGATTTACTTCAGATGTGATGAGAATAGGGCTTCCATGTATCCTTACTATCCGCTTATGCTACTTACTAATGCATTAACTTATGGTATTCTTCTTTAGGAGAAAGCAGGTTTACGAAATTGTTTTATACTCCCGTTAGGGTTATATAAACACTCAACCCCAGTATCGCACCTTACCTACCTTTCGGTGATAAGGATAACTCTATAATTGACCGTCACGCACAATGCGCAAAATTAGGGTTGTTAAGCCTCTCATCAACGCTACATAAATAATTGAGGTATTTTCATCCCCAATCCAAGAATGTCTACCCAACTTACAGCATATTCACAATCCCCCCTTTTCAGAATCTGATTAGAAATCATTTAGTGATAATTAGTTGTCAATTAATTACCAAGAATTCAACTCAATTATTGGATAGATCTCACAATAAGAAAAATAACCATAAGCATGCATTAATTTATAACATAAGTTTCTAGCAATTCAACAATGGAAAGCCCTGTAAGAGAATTAGTTCCTAGTCATTGACATGACAAGAACTAATTCCATGTTCATCATACAAAATAGAAATAAAGAGCAAGAAAGGGAAAAGAAATTACTAAACTAATGGTATCCAATCTCCAAGCAAAAGTCTTGTGTTGTGCAAGAAGGGGAACCCTCAAAAACTGCCTAGGGTTCTCCTTTCATAGGCTGCAAACCGCCTCCCTCTTTTCCTTCAGCCCGCCTGCATTTCGCCAAAGACCTAATTTTTCGCGTCGCGCCGCGCCTCGCATGGGCGCGCGCCAAAGTTCTGCAATCCGTCGGTGTTTTGGCGCCGCGCCCGATATCTCGCTGCGGCGCCGCGCTGGAACTCTGTAGCTTCTGATGTTTAGGCGTCGCGGCCCGCCTCTGCTGTCAGAGCGCGCGCCTGGATCTTCGCAGCCTCTCTGAATAGTGGCGCCGCGCCTGCTGACTACGAGAGGCCTTGTGCTGGTCTGGATTTTTCCCTCGTTTGCCACTTTCTCTGTTTCCAGCTCTGGCATCTCCTCTTTTGCCCTCTTTTTGCTCCTTTTCCGCCATTTGGCCATTTTAACCACTTTGACTCAAAAGAAAGAAAAACTATCCTAATACTGTACTAAACATAAATGAAATGAGTAAAATACTAACTAAAAATGACTCAAAAAGTGTGTATAAAATACACCGATCAGTATTGTGTCTCCTAACTATTTCGCCTCAAATAGCAAGCAATCATAACACATAAGCATTTATCATTTAGCATGCATAACTCAAGCAAGAGACTCCAAATAGACAGATTCTGTGAGTTTTTGGCATATCTAACCTAAGTGTTTAGATAGTTGCTTCAATTCCTTTACATTATTCCGCCTTACTTCACTAGGTGTTTCTAGCAACTACAACATACATGATCTTTGACAGGCAATTATGACTCAAAAAAGAAAAAAAATTTGGTGACTCAAAATAAACATAAAACAATCAAAAAGACTAAAATAAAATATAACATGACACAAATAAAACACCCCCAAACTTAAATCACACATTGTCCACAATGTGTGTAGACTCAAAGACAGTAAAAGAAATAAGACACTTACAAACTTTGGCTAAAATGGTGGTGGTGGCGGTGGATAATGCATCGACCATTGGTTGAACAAGGAACTCAACTCGTTGATTTGTTGCCTTGTTTCTTGTTGTCCTTGTACTACTGTGTCCAAGGTCTGCATCATCCTCATCTGATTTTGATACAATTGCTCCATTGTGGGCGTTGAAGGTTCTGGATTCCCGTTTTAGCCATGCGCCAAACTTCGCTCGCTTCGGGATTTTCGCGCGGCCACATTCTGAAGCGCGGCTAAACTTGGCATCTTTTCTGGATTTCTCGCGCGTCCTCGCTCTCAGCCAGCGCTTAAACTTCGCGCTGCTCGCTTCTTTGGCGTCGCGCTACCCGCTTTTCCGAAATTCGCTTTTCTTCGCTTTTTCGCCCTTTATTTCTCTGCACTCTATCAATCACAACACAAACACAAGAACCCAAGACCGTGAGATTGTTCTAGACAAAATAAAATAAACTAAAGACGTAAATTAAAATAACATAATTGAAAACGCTGGGTTGCCTCCCAAGTAGCTGTCTTTAACGCTTTTAAGCCGGACGCAGTTTCTTAGCCTTAATAACCCTGGTGGATTAAGCCCCAACCTATCCATTTCCTCCACATTTGGCGTTTTCTTTTCTTCTTTCTTCTTAGCTTTATCGGTGGGAGTTCAGAATACTTACCTCCTTTAGTGGCATTTCAGCAAACCATGTCTGCTTTCTTGGGCTCATCGCTCTTTGGTTGACTTGTATTGGCTCGCATGGGGGTTTGATGGTGCTGATTTCAAAGCACCCACTCCTTGTTGGTGGCTCAATGACGTGTTTAAAAACTTTAAACACCATTTCTTCAGACTCCACCCTTAGTGTTAATTCTCCTCTTTCTACATCAATCAAAGCTCTCCCCGTTGCTAGGAATGGCCTCCCCAATATGATAGGGATTTCTGCGTCTTCTTCCATATCAAGAATTAGGAAGTCTGCAGGAAAGAAGAATTTTCCTACTTTCACAATCACGTCCTCGATCTTGCCTCTTGGATGAACCACTGTCCTGTCGGCTAGTTGCAGGCTTACTGTGGTTGGTTTGGCTTCTCCCAACTCCAATCTTTTAAATACTGATAGGGGCATTAGATTTATACTTGCTCCTAAATCACATAGAGCTCTGTTGCAAGTTACCCTGCCCACTGTGCAAGGTAGTGTAAAGCTTCCAGGATCCTTTAGCTTTGGTGGCAACTTTTTCTGCAAGATAGCACTACACTCTTCTGTTAGTGCTACTATTTTATATTCTGCCAGCTTTTTCTTCTTCCCCAAAATCTCCTTCATAAACTTGAAATAGGAGGGCATCTGCTCTAATGCTTCTATGAAAGGTATGTTGATATGCAGCTTCCTGAATGTCTCCAAAAATTTGGAGAATTGTTTATCAACCGCCTTTCTCTGTAATCTCTGGGGAAAAGGAATCTTCTCTGTATACTCCTTCTCTGGAGTTTTCTCTACTACAGGGTTGGGCTCAATCACCTTCTCTTTTTCTAACTCTGCCTTCTTTTCAACTATTGGTTGCGGTGACTGTTGCTCCAACTGTTTGCCGCTTCTCAATTTCACTGCCTGGCACTGCTCCCTTGGATTTACCTCTGTGTTACCAGCAATGCCCCGCGTGTCGATGTTTGCTCTTTGCTAGTGACCCACTAGGCTTCCAAGTTCTGAACGAGGATCTAGCTTCGGGCGAACTGCAGGCATTGGCAATCTTTATCCGCCACTCGTCCGCTTTTCTTTACAACCGGTCGTTGATCTTTGTGGGGCTTGAATGAAGCGGTCGCTGATTCTGCTTGGTTCTGCATCGCCTCTGATGGTTCTGCCGCCTCGATATTGGTTCATTGCCCGTTATCGATTCTCACGCGCCGTACCGATGCTGGTTCACGCCTCGTCTCCTCCATGAGAAATTTGGGTGGTTCCTCCACCGGATTATAAGTGTTGGAGTAGGGGTTGTTCTGCTGCCTCGATAATTACCTATGGCCCGACACTCGCTGCTCCATGGGTATATTATACGCATCCGCTGAAGGACACCTATCAAATGTATGTGGGCCACCACATATCTCACAGCTTTTAGGCATCTGCACGCATTTATCGACATCAGATGTTCTTTGCATTGTTTCGCTAGAAGGGCCACTTGGGCATTCAAGGCAAGAATAGCATCTATTTCGTGGACTCACTATTCTTCTCCCATTTGTCGACCTCTCTTCCGTGATACGGTTGTTAGTGGCCATATCTTCTAATAACTCATGAGCGCTGGTCGTTTTCCTCATGAATGCTCCACTGCCTGCATCTATGATAGTTCGTTGTACCGCTCGACCAGTTGTAGAAGATGTGGACCAAGTTCCACAACTCAACGCAATGGTGTGTGCACTTTCTCTGTAGATCTTTGAACCTTTCCCAAGCTTCATATAAGGACTCTCCATCTGCTTGGTAGAAGTTGTTCAACTCCCCTCTTAGTTTTGCTGCTTTACACGGAGGAAAGAACTTGGCTAAGAATTTACGTGCACCGTGCCATGTAAAAATCGAATCGGCCACAGGAATTCAACCATACTTTTGCTCTATCCCTAAGTGAGAAGGAAAGAGCCTCAACTGACGGCATCATCGAACGCCGCTATATCGAACGTTGCACATAGCTCCAAGAAATTAGGTATGTGCATATGTGGATCCTCCGACGGCAATCCTCCGAACTGCACTGTGTGCTGTACCATGCTCAGAATTGCCGGTTTTATCTCGAAGTTGTTAGCTCCTATTGCAGGGAGCCTAATGCATGTCACGTGCTCCATTTACTCTTGGCAAGACATAGTCTCCCAAACTTCGTTCGCCGACTTGGACTCTCTCTTCCACGCCTATTGGCACTTGCCTAGGTATTCTGGATGGGGTTGATTCTCTCCTAACCCTTCTCCCATCCCGTTGTTGTTCAACGCCGCTCATCTCTAACAAGGTTGCAATCCGATTCTTTCTCTCGCTTGCGTGTTTTCTCAATTTACGGATTGAAGGGAACAAGAGTGTCCGCTCCTCTTCTCCTTCGCATAAACCGACTTCAAATAGATCGAAAACATAACAAATCACGGCACTCGAATTTTCAAAAGAAAACGTAAAATTAAAAATTAAAATAAAAGCCAAATTAGAAATTAAAAATAGACAAATTTGATATTGAACTATGCCTAGTCCCTAACGCGCCAAAAACTTGATGCGCTGGTAAGATGCACACTTTAAACGCAAGTGCACGTTATCGTGACAAGTAGTATAGTCTTGATAAGACTGAATATCGTCCTCTAGGATTAGGGTTCAAGTACCAACTATCTATTTTCTAGTATCTATTTGGCGAATTGATAAATGATTGGTTGTTTATAACTAAGAATTATGAAAGCTATTTAAATATAAAGATTTACTTCAGATGTGATGAGAATAGGGCTTCCATGTATCCTTACTATCCGCTTATGCTACTTACTAATGCATTAACTTATGGTATTCTTCTTTTGGAGAAAGCAGGTTTACGAAATCGTTTTATACTCCCGTTAGGGTTATATAAACACTCAACCCCAGTATCGCACCTTACCTACCTTTCGGTGATAAGGATAACTTTATAGGAGGATTAAGAACAAAAACCTAGTTGACCGTCACGCACAATGCGCAAAATTAGGGTTGTTAAGCCTCTCATCAACGCTACATAAATAATTGAGGTATTTTCATCCCCAATCCAAGAATGTCTACCCAACTTACAGCATATTCACAATCCCCCTTTTCGTAACTGATTAGAAATCATATAGTGATAATTAGTTGTCAATTAATTACCAAGAATTCAACTCAATTATTGGATAGATCTCACAATAAGAAAAATAACCATAAGCATGCATTAATTTATAACATAAGTTTCTAGCAATTCAACAATGGAAAGCCCTATAAGAGAATTAGTTCCTAGCCATTGACATGACAAGAACTAATTCCATGTTCATCATACAAAATAGAAATAAAGAGCAAGAAAGGGAAAAGAAATTACTAAACTAATGGTATCCAATCTCCAAGCAAAAGTCTTGTGTTGTGCAAGAAGGGGAACCCTCAAAAACTGCCTAGGGTTCTCCTTTTATAGGCTGCAAACCGCCTCCCTCTTTTCCTTCAGGCCTGGCCCAGAATTTCGTCAAAAGACCTAATTTTTCCGCTCTATTTCGTCAAAAGACCTAATTTCGTCAAAAGACCTAATTTCACAAAGACCTAATCGCATGGGCCATGCCACAAAGTTCTGCAATCCGTCAGTGTTTTTGCGCCGCCTGATATCTGTTGTTCGAGGAGCCGCTACTGGAACTCTGTAGCTTCTGATGTTTAGGCGCCGCGCCGCTCGCTGCTCGAGCGCCATGCTGGATCTTCGCAGCCTCTCAGATAGTGGCGCCGCGCCCTACTTTTTGATCGCAGGAGGCGCCACCTGTCTCGATTTTCCCTCGTTTGCCACTTTCTCTCTTTCCAGCTCTGGCATCTCCTCTTTTGCCCTCTTTTTGCTCCTTTACCGTCATTTGGCCATTTTAACCACTTTGACTCAAAAGAAAGAAAAACTATCCTAATACGACACTTATATGTGCAAAACGGGACAAAAGACTAACTAAAACTGACTCAAAAGGTGTATATAAAATACACCGATCAACCCGCTGCAACTATCGGATAAACTCCTGAGGGTCATCCTCAGTCCTCGACCCGTAGAACTCTGGTGGGCTGCAGCTCAAAAAGTCCCTAAGTCTCACGCTATCTGATCTAGGGTGAACTATGGGTACCACCGGAACCTCTGTCTCTCGTCTGTCCTCATTCCTTGCCACGATCCTGGTCAATAACTGGGCCATCTCCTTGTAACCCATCTCCTCCGCCCCAGCCGTAATCGAGGCTCGATATCCGCGTCTCGATGGCCGCTGCCGCCGCCGAACTGCTGGGGCGGCGACGTCGTGGAACTCGCCGTCTCAAACATCTCTCTCGTAAAGATCGGGTGCAGGCCTCAGAATTCTCGGTGTCTCTACTAGCGACTCCTCACCGCTTTGCCCTTCTGGGTCGCGGTTGCCTTGCGTGGAGGCATAACTGATACAGGAAAATATGTCAGAGGGAGTTCAACTTATAACACAGCTCTATTGCACGATCTTAGAGTGAAAGAATGGAAACCAATCCTAAATATCCTGCAGCCTCCTGATTATAGATGTGGTGCACAACACACCGATAATCAAGACTCTACGAGATACGGCCTGTAGACACTTTCCGAGGACTAACTGCTTTGATACCACTTTTGTCAGGACCCGACCCCGGGGCCGCAACTGGTGCCCTACCGGGGCACCCCGATAGGTATACATCAGAGAATAACAGCGGAACATACATAACACACAACCTGTATAAAGTAAACGTCACTGGCAAGCTGACAAGGCCGCCTTCCATAAAATAAACTTAATCAAAAGTAAAACAGTACAACTTGTTCTTACAGCCCAAACCACAAACGTGACTACAGACCTCTAGGAATAACAACTGTGGCGAGGCAGGGCCCCGCCATACCCCCTGAATGTACAAAAGTCTACAACCTCAGGGAACCGTACCAAATGTCACGACCCGACCCCGGATCCGTGACCGGTGCCTTAACCCGGGCACCCTAGTGACACAACATCAGAGAAAACCAGCGGAATATAAACTCAAGATAAACAACCATAAGATATAGAATAGTCTAGCCCAAAATGGCTAACCCAAAAGTACATAAAAACCGAACAGTTACATCCTTAAACGAACCAAGTTCTGACAAGACTACAGGCCTCTAAGAATGAGTAACACTATGACGACGGGCCCCGTCATGCCCCCGAATGTACAAAACAAGAATAACACGGGAGAACCATACCAAAAGTCGAGCCTCCAAGAAATGGAGCTCGACACTGAGTAAAGATCCTATGAATGAGGATCTACCACCGCCTTTCCTTACTGCGGCATGAACGCAGCCCCGAGAAGGGTCGACACAACGTACCAAGTATGTAAATCGAAAATCCGTAGTAATATCATAAGTCCAAAAATATACAAGTTATAGATAAAATCAATTTATGTCAGACCGTGCCTTACTAACAATGAGAGTAATAAGTATAAGTTTTATAGCATAAAAATAGGAGGCTCACGATCAAACAGGTACCTCGCCGAAGATCATCGAGCAATCCTACTCGGGACTATTTCACCCGCACGGGTCCCGTGGACCCGCATGAGGTCATCCGCCTCGTCATAGGACTATTTCACCCGCATGGGACTATTTCACCCGCATGGATCCTGTGGATCCGCATGAGTACCATCGCGTACTCGCATGGGACTATTTCACCCGCATGGATCCTATGGTCCAGATCCGCATGAGTACAAGCGCCGCACTCATGGGTAGCAAATCCATGGCATAAACAATAACCCGGTTTACCTAACAATATATATATAACATAGCTCATCCGTATCATACATAACATAAGCACTACCGGCCTATCATATCAACACAAGCACTACCGGCCTATCATATCATAACATAAGCACTACCGGCCTATCATAACTTACGCAAGTTAAGAATCACCTAACTTCTTATTAATAGTATTAATACATCCTCTCATTTTAGTATACCTAAGGCACGATCATGTCTTTTAATAAAAATCCGGGAATTTAACCCAAGTATCATGTACCTCTAACCTTTTAAGGAATAACTCTTTTTATACCAAAAATTCCAAGATACTAATCACCATAGTATCAAGTTACGGTTTCTTTTCAAAACAAGTCACATTTCCCTTTTAAAACTATCTCAAGCTTCTAAATTAAGTGACTTCATTTCTTGTAAAACCTTAGGCAATTCATGCCTTAAAACCATTTTCCTTCCACAAGTTCAAAACATCAAAACCTTCCTCCATTAAACTTTCACCAACTAATATAACCAACTCCCCATAAAGCCGTTATATTAGAGTTAACAATAGTAAAACACATTCCCTTAAGTCCAAGGGATTTTTATACTTTTCTGT
Source organism: Przewalskia tangutica (assembly GCA_029844215.1). Taxonomy (NCBI): domain Eukaryota; kingdom Viridiplantae; phylum Streptophyta; class Magnoliopsida; order Solanales; family Solanaceae; genus Przewalskia; species Przewalskia tangutica. The sequence goes on from CM056723.1 coordinate 22,249,138, forward strand.
TAAAACGAAGCAAGTATCAATTGCTTATAACAAACGAAGATTTTCAAATCTTGTACGTCTACCGTACTACATAGGTACAACTAATCATGCTCAAGAGATAGGAAAGCTCCACATACCTCTTCGGTTAATCCACAAGCTAAGTCCAATTTACCGCACGTAGTATGTCAACCTAAAATAATCATGATACGCTTGTTAACCTCTAATCTCAAAGTAGAACAATCCAAGTTCTAAGTCACTAAATTCTATGGAAAATTGGGCAGCATTTCCCTTGTTTCTACTCACTTTGCCACCTTTTCTCAAGGCCGAATTTATCATCCAAACACCACAATTAAGGCTCAACAATCCAACATTTTAAAGGGGATTACACATCCATACTTGGGTGTGTAAAATTCTGCCCCACTAGTTACAACAATTCACTTATCACTTCTAAGGTAGTTTTTAGGCTACAACATGCTCATAATCACTTCTTAGCCATTTCTTTCATACCCAAACCACATTTCTAACATGCAAAGATTCTAGAAGCATTATTTACCACCACAAGTTCTTTCTTCTAAACATGCAACACTTAGAACTAATTCTAAAGGAAGAAATGTTACCTTAAAGTTTTAGCCAAAACTTATTCCAACTATTGCTAGCTTCCTTGCCAAGAACACCACCACAACAATGCCAACAAGCTAGCTACAAGCTTTTTCTTGCTCTTAACTTTCAGATTTTTCTTGGGTTTTCTTAGAGAAGGATGAGCAGATTTTAGAGAGAGGAGAGAGAGTGTGAAGATGAAAGATGGGAAGAATGACCAAGTCTTGGTCAATATAATGCATGGCAGAATCGGATGGGGACACTTGTCACCCTCCCATGGCCTTTTAAAACAAAATCAGACTTTCTAAGTTTTTCGCCCAAATTTCGCCTCGGCGCGCTCGCTTCGGCGCGCGGCTGCAACTCTGCGACTGATCTTTTAGCGCCATGCTGCTTCTGGCGCTGGCTGAAACTCAGCGACCCTCGATTTTGAGCCGCGGCCACGACTTCCGCGCGCGGCTAATCACCGCTTGCGCCATGCGGCCGGCCTCGGCCATGGCTGAGACTTCGGGATCAGCGGTCCAGGGCGAACCACTGGTATAACATTCTCCCTTAGAAACATTCGTCCGAATGTTCCTTCTAGCCTCACACAAAACACAATATAAACATATCTTCTTAACTATTCCTTTGCAAATAAGAATGCTCCCGAGCCACAACATTACTCAAGCATAATCAACTAAATCAAAACTAACAAGCGTGAAAGTGGGTTACTGGAGGTGTAGGGAATAAGTGAGGATACTTCTTCATCATGTCATCCTGCTTCCACGCCATTTCCTCCTGCTCGTTCGCCATAAGACACTGACGGAAGCCACGCCCTTCGTCAAGTCGTCTAACTCGACGATCGAGTATCGCTATGGGACTCTCCTCATACGATAACTTCTCTGTCACTGGACATCTGAATCGTGTACTGCAGACGGATCTCCAACACATTTCCGCAACATAGACACATGAAAATCGATGTACCGCCACAAGATCGGACGGCAGATCCAACTCATAGCAACCTTGCCCACTCTTGGACAATCGATACGCCCAATGTACCTTGGTGAGTTTCCCTTTCCTCCCAAATCTCATCACACCCCACGGGTGACACTTTCGTAAAGACCCAATCATTAACCTCAAACTCTAAGTGTCGACGCGATGATCTGCATATGATTTGCCGACTGGCTGCCAATAACCGCTCTGGATAAGCTTCACCTTATCCATCGCTGTGAACCAAATCCGCCCGATTAATCGCACTTCTCCCACTTCAAACCAACCTATGGGTGACTGCACTTCCTCCCGTATAAGGCCTCATAAGGCGCCATCGAACACTAGAATGGTAGCTGTTATAAGCAAACTCCACAAGAGGTAAATGATCCTCCCAATACCCCGAAATCAATAACACAAGCCCGCAACATATCCTCGTTGTTCGATAGCGCGCTCGGCCGTCCGTCCGTCGAGGATGAAGCCCGGCCGAGACTCACTGTGTCCCTAATCCTTCGAAGGACCTCTGGTTAGCCGTGAACTGGCTCTCTCTCGATATAATCGACACCGACTCGTGCAATCTCACAATCTCTCTAATATATAACTGGCATAGTCCTCGGTGAAACGCCGCCATCGAAGAAAGTGGGCTGATTTCGTCACAACAATAACCCAAATGGAATCACGTTTCTCCTGCAGGTGCGAGGTAACCTCGTAATAAAGTCCATGTTGACCACCTCCACTTCCACATCGAATATCAATAGCTTTGTAATAGCCACCGCTTCGTGCTCAACCTTAACTCGCGACAATTAGGACCGGGCAACAAAACCGCAACGTCCTCTTCAAACCATCCACCAATACACGCACTGAGGTCATGGTACATCTTAGTCGACCGGATGAATCGAATAACGAGCACCGCGTGCCTCCCTGCATCTGCCGACGAAGTCTGTCACATCGGAACACACAACCGCCTCGAATCTTAGCACCCATCCGGCTACCTCAAATAGACTCTTCTCTTCCCGGAGAGCTGCATCTCGATGCCGTGCAAAATCGGATCCTCATCGCCGCCTCTTCACCTCCTCGACGATGGAAGACTCGCGACCTTCGAACCGAATTCCGTTACTAACGGAATCAACCAAACGAACCCCAAGGCTTGCTAATCGTGTAGCTCTCGACCATATCCCTTTTCTGCTCAACATCGATAGACTACCCATCGACCGCGACTGGCGGCATCCGCCACTACATCGCTTTCCCGGGTGGTACGTAATATCAACATCGTAATCCTTAAGTAGCTCCAACCACCGCCTCTGCCGCAAGTTCACTCCTCCGGTCAAGATGTCATCGAGACTCTTGTGGTCGTGTAAATGTCCACATGAACTCCATATAAATAATGCCTCGCATCTTCAAGGCATGAATCATCACGCTAACTCCAAGTCATGTGTGGGATAGTTCTTCTCATGCTTCCTAAGCGCCGAGATGCATAAGCTATAACCTTGCCGTCTTTGCATCAAGACGCACCAAGTCCGACACCGACGCCACAATAAACCACATATCCATCTAAACCCTCCTAAGAGTAAGAACGGGGCGATCGCCAACTTCTCCTTTAGCAACCAAAACTTTCTCACAAGTATCCGTCACGGAACATAGCCGCTTCCGAGTCGACTTAGTCAAAATCTTGAAATAGAAGCAAACTTCTCCACAAACCTCCGATAATAACCTGCAAGGCCCAAAAAGCTGCGCACCTCTGTCGGTGTAGTGGGTCTAGGCCAAGTCTTGACTGCCTCAATCTTCGCTGTATCAACCCGAATACCATCGACCCCGATAACATGTCCTAAGAAAGCCATCGGGTTAGCCAAAACTCGCATTTCGAGAACTTGGCATACAATCGCCGGTCCTCGAGGACTCTCAAGATCGTCCTCAAACGACCAGATGCTCCCGCTCATGCGAATACACCAAGATATCATCAATGAAAACTATAACGAACATATCCAAGAATGGCCTGAACACCCTATTCATCAAATCCATGAATACCGCTGGGACGTTGGTCAACCCGAAAGACATCACCCTGAACTCATAGTGCCCATACTGGGTCCTGAATGCAGTCTTTGGGATATCCGCTTCTAACTCGCACTGATGGTAACTGCATCGCAGTCTATCTTGAAAACACTTTGCACCCTGCATCGTCAAACAAATCGCCAATCCCGGGAGGATATCTATTCTTGATAGTTACCTTGTTCACCGCTCGTAATCAATACACATACGCAGCGCCCCATCCTTCTTTTTACAAATAACACCGTGCTCCCGGGAGAAACACTAGGCCCGATAAAGCCTTTCTCCAAAGAAATCTTTCACCGTCCTTCAATTCCTTCAACTCGGCAGTGCCATTCGGTATGGCGGGATAGATATCGCCGAGTGTCCGCGCCAAATCAATACAAAACTCAATCTCCTCTCGGGAGGATACCTAAGCTCGTGCAGGAAAATGTCCGAAACTCTCTAACCACGGACCGATCAAGGTCCGTATCTCACCTCGTGATTTAATACCCGAACCAAATGGTAAATATACCCTTCCGTACCATCTTCCTAGCCTTGAGGTAAGAAATAAACCTACCCTCGCGATCGAGATTCCCTTCCACTCGATAACCGGCTCCCGAAACCGGAACCGAACTAACCTCTCTGCGGTCCACATTGGCATAGCAAGACGCTAGCCAATCCATACCCATAATCACATCAAGTCTGTCATATCCAACTCTATCAAGTCATTGGCGATCGACGACCATCTATAGTCATCGGGCAAGCCTTATATACGCTCGCCTAACACAAGCACTGCGGCGTAGCCACCTCAAAGGATTCTATGGACTCGGGCTCTATCCTATTCTACCAAAGAATATGAGGAGATATATAGGACAAGGTAGAACTCGGATCTATCAAAGCATAAACATCACAAAGAAGAAACCAACAATGTACCTGCGGACGACATCGTGACGCCTCCCGGTCTGGCGGTGGACATAGCATAAATGCGGTTCGAGGACCGCTGAATCGAACCTCTACCACGACCCCTCGCGGCCGTCTGCGTCGTGAACACCGCCTCCGGCGCATCGCCATCGACGATGAAGACCCGGCCACGGACCGCTTCGGTGAGCCATCATATTCCCGCCACTGGACGGACAATCTCTCCTCAAAATGGCCTGCCGCCGCAAGAATAACAAGCTCCCGGAGGAACACGACACCCCATAATGGCAATCACCACATCGACCACCGAGGCATAGGTGGCCTCATCGACCGGAACTCGTCCTCTGAAACCGAAGCCTCGAACCCGCCCCGCTCCCGAATACTCAGACGCCCGAAGATGGTGGAGGAGCGCTCTGGACCGGCTGTGGTGCAAGTCTGGTTTGCTGCTGGGGTTGCCTACCCCTAAAACTACCAGAGGACCTCGTCTCGCCTCTTCTGGCGATACTGCCGATCCGCTTGCGTTCGCTCACACCCGAGCATGTGCTGCGTGCGCGCAATGTCCATGCCGGTGGAGAGCCACCCGAGCAACTCTCGGCCAAGTGATCATCGAAGTCTGTGACATAGCGGTGCACCGCCCTCCATGTCTGCTACCAATGCGGGCACATACCTAGCCAATGAATCAAACTCCACGTTGTATTCCCGGACCGTCCGCCCATTCTGTCTCAGCGTCAAAAATCTATCGGCCCGAGCCCTCCTCATCTGCGGAGGCAAGAAATGGCTAAGGAATGCCTCTGAGAACTCGTCCCAAACGGCTGGAAGCGCATGCTCCTCCGGGCGATCTCCACAATCGTACTGGGCCAATCGCCGTATCCGCAAACGTGCGAACTCAAGACCACCGACTCGATCTAAGCCCCGATCACCGCTTATGATCCGTGCAGCGTCGGATAAACTCTCGAGGATCATCTCGTGTCTCGACCCGTAAAACTCTGGTGGGTTACAACTCAAAAGTCCTCGCCTCGAGCTAGCAGCTGCAGTTGAACTACTGGTGCGAATCGCCGTCTCCAACCTATCCTCCCGTCGCCACGATCTCGGCGATCGGGCTATCTCAGAGCCCATATCCTCCGCCACGCCGCTGGATGGGGCTCGTATCGCGGTCTCGTGGTTGCTGCTGCGCCGCTCATGCTGGGCGGCGACGTAGAACTCGCCGTCCAAATACTCGTCTCGTAAGGACCGGCTCGTGCCTCGTGACCTCGGTGCCCTACCGTAGTTCTCATCGCTTTGCCTTCGGCTGCGGTTGCCTTGCGGAGACATAATCGACACAGAAAATACGCCGAGGAAATTCAACCTATAACACGCCTCTATTGCACGATCTTAGAGTAAAGAAGGGAACTAATCCTAAATATCCTGCAGCCTCCCGATTATAGATGTGGTGCACAACACACCGATAATCAAGACTCTACTAGATACGGCTCAGACTCTTTCCGAGGATTAATCGCTCGATACCACTTTTGTCACGACCGACCGGATCCGTGACCTGCCTTAACCCTGCACCCTAGTGACACAACATCGAGAAAACCAATGAATATAAACTCAAGATAAACAACCATAAGATATAGAATAGTTCAGCCCAAAATGGCTAACCCAAAAGTACATAAAACCGAACAGCTATATCCTTAAACGAACCAAGTTCGACAAGACTACAGCCTCTAAGAATGAGTAACACTACTATGACGGACAGGCCGCCATGCCCCGAATGTACAAAACAGCAACAACACGTGGAGAACTATACTAAAAGTCGAGCCTCCGAAGAAATGGAGCTCCTGACACCTGAGTAAAGATCCTATGAATGAGGATCTACCACCAGCTTTCCCTTACCTGCGGCATGAACGCAGCCCCCGAGGAAGGGGGTCAGTACACAACGTACCAAGTATGTAAAACTGGAAAATACTGTAGTAATATCATAAGTCCAAAAATATGAAGTTGTAGATAAAATCAATTTATGTCAGACCGTGCCTTACTAACAATGCAGAGTAATAAGTATAAGTTTTATAGCATAAAAATAGGAGGCTCACGATCAAAACAGGGTACCTCGCCCGTAGCATCATCGAGCAATCCTACTCCTGGGACTATTTCACCCGCATGGGTCCTGTGGACCCGCATGAGGTCATCCGCCTCGTCATAGGACTATTTCACCCGCACGGGACTATTTCACCGCACGGATCCCGTGGATCCGCATGAGTACCATCGCGTGCTCGCGTGGGACTATTTCACCCGCACGGATCCTATGGTCAGATCCGCACGAGTACAAGCGCGCGCACTCGCATCACGGGTAGCAAATCCATGGCATAAACAATAACCCGGTTTACGTGAATAATATATATATAACATAGCTCATCCGCTATCATACATAACATAAGCACTACCTACTATCATATCAACACAAGCACTACCTACTATCATATCATAACATAAGCACTACCGGCCTATCATAACTTACGCAAGTTAAGAATCACCTAACTTCTTATTAATAGTATTAATACATCCTCTCATTTTAGTATACCTAAGGCACGATCATGTCTTTTAATAAAAATCCGGGAATTTAACCCAAGTATCACGTACTTAACCTTTTAAGGAATAACTCTTTTATACCAAAATTCCAAGATACTAATCACCATAGTATCAAGTTACGGTTTCTTTTCAAAACAAGTCACATTTCCCTTTTAAAACTATCTCAAGCTTCTAAATTAAGTGACTTCATTTCTTGTAAAACCTTAGGCAATTCATGCCTTAAAACCATTTTCCTTCCACAAGTTCAAAACATCAAAACCTTCCTCCATTAAACTTTCACCAACTAATATAACCAACTCCCATAAAGCCGTTATATTAGAGTTAACAATAGTAAAACACATTCCCTTAAGTCCAAGGGATTTTTATACTTTTCTCATAAAACGAAGCAAGTATCAATTGCTTATAACAAACGAAGATTTTCAAATCTTGACGCTCACCGCACTACATAGGTACAACTAATCATGCTCAAGAGATAGGAAAGCTCCACATACCTCTTCTGTTAATCCACAAGCTAAGTCCAATTTACGCACGTAGTATGTCAACCTAAAATAATCATGATACGCTTGTTAACCTCTAATCTCAAAGTAGAACAATCCAAGTTCTAAGTCACTAAATTCTATGGAAAATCGCAGCATTTCCCTTGTTTCTACTCACTTTGCCACCTTTTCTCAAGGCCGAATTTATCATCCAAACACCACAATTAAGGCTCAACAATCCAACATTTTAAAGGGGATTACACATCCATACTGGTGTGTAAAATTCTGCCCACTAGTTACAACAATTCACTTATCACTTCTAAGGTAGTTTTTAGGCTACAACATGCTCATAATCACTTAGCCATTTCTTTCATACCCAAACCACATTTCTAACATGCAAAGATTCTAGAAGCATTATTTACCACCACAAGTTCTTTCTTCTAAACATGCAACACTTAGAACTAATTCTAAAGGAAGAAATGTTACCTTAAAGTTTTAGCCAAAACTTATTCCAACTATTGCTAGCTTCCTTGCCAAGAACACCACCACAACAATGCCAACAAGCTAGCTACAAGCTTCCTTTTCTTGCTCTTAACTTTCAGATTTTTCTTGGGTTTTCTTAGAGAGAAGGAGGAGCAGATTTTAGAGAGAGGAGAGAGAGTGAAGATGAAAGATGGGAAGAATGACCAAGTCTTGGTCAATATAATGCATGAGAAATCGATGGGGGGACACTTGTCACCCTCCCATGGCCTTTTTAAAACAAAATCGACTTTCTAAGTTTTTCGCCCAAATTTCCGCCTCGGCGCGGCTTCCCACGGCCAAGGCCGCAACTCGCGGACCTCGGATCTTTTGGCGCCAGCCTCGCTTCAGCGCCACGGCTGAAACTCAGCGACCCTCGATTTTCGAGCCGCGGCCGACTTCCGCGCCGCGGCTTACAATCACTGCTTGGCGCGCTGCCCGGCCCGCGCCATGCTGAGACCGATCGCGGTCCAGCGAACCACGGGTATAACACCAAAGACAAAGCCTCGGAGGAATGGAGCTTTCAAGAGCTGACGGTGATCCAAGAGTGCGGATAAGCAAGCTACGACTCAACTCGCGGCGTAACGCACTTCCGAGGCAAGAAGGTCGTGATACCAGTATGTGAAACTAAAATATCAGAATGAAATCATAATAGTCTATATAAAGCGTGAGACATGTATGATAGCCAACCTACGCATACAAACATATACACAATCATGTCAAGTCGTGACTCACGCCTCTAAGTCACCACTCAAATATAACCACGGGTCTCATGCCCACAATATCAATCATGCCGTGGAATTCCTTTCACCGCCGGCCTATGATATAGCAACACGCGAGTACACGTGAACACGTGATCCTACCAGGTGTTAAGAACCGAACGGCAAGTACGAAGGCATAGCTACCGATCCACCCGCATCCTCCACCGATCGGCAAGTACGAAGCCACTACCGATCCCACCGCATCAACAACACTAAATACCAGATCACAAAGTCGACGGCAAGTACGATAGCCTCTGCATCCACCTGCGTCACGTCGCTGACCGGGGCTAGTACGCAGGCTAACCACCAGATCCGCCCTGCATCACGAAACTTCGTCCTAACACTGACCGGGGCAAGTACGAAAGCCAACTACCAGATCCACCCTGCATCACGTCGCTGACCGGGGCAAGTACGAGGGCTAGCTACCAGATCCACCCTGCATCAGTAGACCTCATGGAGAGCTAGTCCATGGAATAACACTATCAATAGGAAACGAACCCTCATCATGGCCGCATACCCGTGGACCATCCATCGAGTCAGTATGCCCAAGCGAGATAACAAGATGACACTTACCATGGAAGCATACCCGTGGGCCACCCAACGTGTCAGTATGTCCAAACATGAGCGAGAATAAACACGACCGACCCTCCTTCGAGAGACGCGGTAACATAAGGATACGGTACTTGTACACCAAGACTATCACAAGCAAACATAGGCAAGTTATTCACACTCAAGGTACTTTCATACTATGCGGAAAATTCGGGTTCTAACCCCAAAGTATTATGTATTTTAACTCCTTAAAATATTCATTCCTTTTACAAAGGTCACACGATACTAATACCCGTAGTATCAAAATAGAGTAACTATCATTTTAAGTAACCCAAAAACAATGTCCATACCTTCCCTTTTAAATAGACCAAGACAAAACCATGCCTTCTTTTAAAACCAACTCAAGACAATAACATGTCTTCCTTTTAAACAAAAACACTTCTCCTTTTGAAAGTCAAGTAACAATATACTTTTCAAAATGGTTTAGGCCTCATAACTTCTTAAAAATATCAAGTTACTTTTTTAAATCCAATGATAGAACCATTCTTTCGTTTTCATAAAGTCGTTATAACTAACTTCCCATAAAGCTATTATAACACTTTACATTTTAGACCAACCAAGGACAACTACTCACATTTCCGAAATCAAGATAATATTATTCTTTTAAAGACCAAGTACCCATTACTCACGAATGAGGTTTCACAACTTTTAACACAATTCAAGTCCTTAACATTTCATATTAAGTCACTTAACTTTAGAATCAAATCAAGGATACAAAAAGAAATCAAACTTCTTTAACACACGTGCGTCTACCGCACTATATATTTTTTCACAAATAATCATGCTCAAGAGAATAGGAAGAATCACATACCTTTTCGGGTCATTCCACTTTCTAAGTCCAATATATAAATTCCGCACGTAGTACGTCAACCTATAATGACCATAATATTTTTATTAACCTCTAGTTTCAACGTAGAATATCCTAAGTGTAAAGTCACTAAATCTACGAAAAATCGGGCAGCATTTCCTTTGTTTCTACATACTTTGCCACCTTTTTCAAGGCCGAATTCAACATCCAAACGCCACATTTAAGGCCCAATAATCCAAACATTTCAAAGGGGATTACACAACTAAACTTGGATGTGTAAAATTCTGCCCCATAATGTAAAACAACTAACTTAACAAGTTTAAGGTAGTTTTTAGGCTACAACATGCTCACATAACCTTCTTAACCAATTCTTTCACATCCAAACCATATTTCTTGCATGCAATGAATCTAAGAGCATTATTTACTACTACAAGTTCCTTCTTCTTCACATGCAACATCAATAACTAGCTACAAGAGAAGAATTGTTACCTTTAGAGCTTTAGCCAAAATTATTCCAACAATTTTTGCTAGCCTCTTTTCCAAGAACACCACCACAATAACTCCTACAAGCTAGCCACAAGCTTCCTTCTTGTCCTAACTTTTCAGATTTTCCTTAAGCTTTGAATTCCTCTTGGAATTCTAGAGAGAAGTGAGAGCTTTAGCTTAGAGAGAGAGAAGGATTTGAAAGATGACCAAGTCTTCAAGACTTGGTCAATATATAAAACATGCAAAAATCAGATGGGGGGGGACACTTGTCACCCACCCATGACCTCTTTTAAAACAAAACAGTGCAGAAATCCCCACTCAACTTCGCAGAACCCGCCTCGGCGCCGCGGCCCTGCAGCCGGCGCCGCGGCGCTGAAACTTCTGCCGACTCTCAGGACTTTCCGGCGCCGCGGCCTTGAGGTTCCTGCCCGAAACACCTTTCTGTCAGTCTGCGCACTGAACTTGTAACTCCCATAACTTCCTACTCCGATGTCCTATCGACGAACAGTTGGTTGCGTTGGAAACTAGACTCAACGAACTACGCACTAGGACTTTGAAACACCTAGGAACTCTCAATGTACCGGGTCATAACCCGCCCCAAAGTTGACCAAAACCCGTCCGAAATAATCCGTCAACTTATCTTTCGAAAATTTTAAGTCTTACTCCTTTCGCACGCTCTCATACGCACGGCCAGAACTATGGGGTATAACAGAAGGGTATTGTAGGAAGGACTGTACTGCTCCAAGAGGAGGGATGGCACCAGGTGCACCATCTTCTAGTGTACAAGTTATGTTTGTTATTGAAATGAATCTATCTATAAATGATTCTCATTCATGGGTACTAGATACAGCTTGTGGCTCACACATTTGTACAAATGTGCAGGGGCTAACTAATAGCAGGAAGGTCGGACCTCGAGATGTGGACCTGCGCGTCGGAAACGGAGCACGTGTTGATGTTGAGCACGTGGGAGATTATATATTAGATTTACCTTCCGGCAATAGTTTAATGTTAAACAATTGTTATTATATTTCATCTTTGACAAGGAACATTATTTCCATTCATGTTCTTGACACTGAGGGCTTTTCCTCAAGCATTAATAATAGCAATATGATTTTGGCTTATGATAATATTGTGTATGGAATTGCGCCTCTTGTGAATGAATTGTATACATTAAACTGCCGCAGGGAAATTTTCAATGTACAAAATAAAAGAGCTACGTTAAATGAAAGAAAGTATACCTACTTGTGGCATTGCAGACTTGGTCATATCAATCAAACGAGAATAGAACGATTGAGGAAATTAAATTACCTTGAACCATTTGACTTACAATCTTATGGTAACTGTGAATCCTGTTTGAAGGGTAAGATGACCATTAAACCTCTTTCTGAAAAGGGGATCCGTGCTAAGGAGGTGCTTGAGTTGGTACATACTGACGTATGTGGACCATTTTCGACTCAAGATAGAGAAGGTTTCTCTTACTTCATTACTTTTACAGACGACTTATCAAGGTATGGATATGTGTATCTTATGAAACACAAATCTGAGGCCTTCGAGAAGTTTAAGGAGTTTAAGTGTGAAGATGAGAAACAGCTCTCAAAGAGTATCAAGACTATCTGATCTGATCAGGGAGATGAATACTTGTAAAGAATTTCTTGAATACTTAAAGCTACATGGAGTTCATTCTGAATGGACACCTCCTGGAACACCACAGATGAACGGTGTTACCGAGAGGAGAAACTGAACCTTGCTTGACATGGTTCTATCCATGATGAGCTTTTCAGCTCTTCCTACATACCTTTGGTGATATGTTATTCTAACCTCGATATATGTTCTGAACAGAGTTCCTTCTAAATCAGTTAAAAAGACGTCATATGAGGTATGGTGTGGCAAGAAGCCATCACTTAGACATATGAGGCCCTAGAGGTGTCTTGCATATGTCAAGAAGCTGATTACTGATAATTTGGAGTCTAAAAGTGAGAAATGTTACTTCGTTGGGTATCCAAAGGAAACTAAGGGATACTATTTATATCTTCCTGGAGAACATAAGATATTTGTTTCAAGGAACGCAACTTTTCTTGAAGATGAATATGTCTACAAGGAAGAGAGTTGCACAGAGATAAAACTTGAAGAAATTCAAGAACAAAGTAACATAGAGGTTGAACCCTTGCCAAGTGAACAAGGCAAAAATTCAATGGGAGCTTATGGCAAAGATTGGGTACTCAGGGTACTGTTAGGCGATTTCCACGCGCTTAACGCAAATGTACGTATCGCTTCAAGTAATATAGTCTGTAAGACCGAATATCGTCCACAGAGACTGGTTTCTAAGTACCGAGCATCTATTTTGTTTTATCTATTTGGCAACATGCTGATTTGGGGTTTTGTTTAACTACTAGAATGATTGCAAGCAATATTTAAACTAATTGGGTTGTGTTCAGTTTATGAAGGAATTAGGGCTTCCAAAATCATCGACTATCCACTTTATTCAATCCTTAATGCGTCTAGAATGATTCTTCTTCTATGTTAAGATAGCAGTTAACTAAACTGTCTTGTATTCCGGTTAGGATATATAATCACTCAACCCCAGTGCAGAACCCTTCTATATTTCTATGGTAGGATTTACCACATAGGAGAATTAAGAACAGTAACCTATAATGCTACACAAGTATCGGGGTACTGTCGTCCGCGATTTTAACCTATGTCTATTCAAATACGGCATATTCAAATCTCTTCTCTCGTTTGTTGATTTGAAACCATATATGTTATGATAATTAATGATCAATTAACTATCAAGCATTCATATCAATTATTGAATAGATCTTAACAAGTGAAGAAGTAATCAAACTATTGCATTAATTCAAGAATAAAGGTCCAAGCGAATCATAAGGAAAACACTAATTAAATATTTAGTTCCTAGCCATATACATGCTATGAACTAACACAATATTCATACATAAACTGAATGAAAAAAGAAAGATAGAAAAATTACGTAGACTAAGTCTCCAATGGTTGCCTTGAATCCTTGTCTTGTGATGTTTTTGTGTAAAAGTGTGAACTCCCTCTAAAAACTGATCCCTATGGCTTTAAATAGGTAGAAAATTCGTGCCCTAGGGACCCCATTTCCCATGGCCCATTCCAACTCGTAATCGAGAAATTGCAGACCGCTGCTTCGCTCTCAGTGACCGCGGTGCTAAAGTCCCGCACTCAATAAATGGCACCGCTGCTTCTTCGAATGGCACCCCGGTGCTGAAAGTCCTACGAGTTTATGATGTTTTGGCACCGCGTCCAGCCTATGGGCACCGCGGTGCTACCTGGCTTTTTCTAAGTCCTCGATTTTCAAACTTTTTCTGTCTCGGGACCTCCTTTTATGCCCACTTTTCGATCATTTTCACCATTTTGCCTTTTTGAACCGCTGTGACTCAAAAGAAAAAAAATGACCCTAAAATTATACTAGACACAATAAAAGTGGGTAAAATACTAATAAAAAATGACTCAAATTAGGTATATAATATATGTCTAACAAACCCCCAAATTTGAGTTTTGCTCGCCCTCGAGCAAAGAACAAAATAAAACAAAGAAACAAAAATCAAAAGAATCAAAGACTCAAGTCAAGCAGCTGCAAATGTCACTTAGAAACATATGAACGTTAGTTAGGATAATATGCAGGAATAGATGTAGCATGCATTGAACAATCTAGAATTTCAAGTTAGATATTTCGCAGATTCACTATTTGGACGTGATGATAACTGTCTTATATTCTGGTTAGGATATATAATCACTCAACGTCAGTGCAGAACCCTTCTATATTTCTATGATAAGATTTACCACATAAGAGGATTAAGAACAGTAACCTATAATGCTACACAAGTATCGGGGTATTGTCGTCCGCGATTTTAACCTATGTCTATTCAATTACAGCATATCCAAATCTCTCCTCTCGGTTGTTGATTCGAAACCATATATGTTATGATAATTAGTGATCAATTAACTATCAAGCATTCATATCAGTTATTGAATAGATCTTAACAAGTGAAGAAGTAATCAAACTATTGCAGTAATTCAAGAATAAAGGTTCAAGCGAATCATAAGGAAAGCCCTAATTAAGTGTTTAGTTCCTAGCCATAGACATGCTACGAACTAACACAATATCCATACATAAACTGAATGAAAAACGAAAGATAGAAAAATTACTTAGACTAAGTCTCCAATGGTTGCCTTGAATCCTTGCCTTGTGATGTTTTTGTGTAAAAGTGTGAACTCCCTCTAAAAACTGATCCCTATGGCTTTAAATAGGCAGAAAATTCGTGCCCTAGGGACCCCATTGCCCTTGGCCCATTCCAACTCGGAACTGAGAAATTCCGTACCGGCACCGCGGTTCTGCCTCTATGGCACCGCGGTTCTGCCTCTGTGGCACCGCGGTGCCTAAAGTCCTGCAGCTCTCTGAATAAATTGCACTGCGGTTCTGTCTGAATGGCACCCCGGTGCTGAAAGTCCTACGGGTTTCTGATGTTTTGGCACCGCGGTCCAGCCTATGGGCACCGCGGTGCTGCTTGGTTTTTCTGAATCCTCGATTTTCGATCTTTTTCTGCCTCAGGACCTCCTTTTATGCCCATTTTTCGTTCCTTTTCACGATTTTGCCTTTTTGAACTGTTGTGACTCAAAAGAAAGGAAAACGACCCTAAAACTATACTAGACACAACAAAAGTGGGTAAAATACTAATAAAAATGACTCAAATTAGGTATATAAAATATGCCTAACAAACCCCCAAACTTGAGTTTTGCTCGCCCTCGAGCAAAGAACAAAATAAAACAAAGAAACAAAAATCAAAAGACTCAAAGACTCAAGTCAAGCAGCTGTAAAATGTCACTTAGAAACATATGAACGTTAGTTAGGATAATATACAGGAATAGATGTAGCATGCATTGAACAATCTAGAATTTCAAGTTAGATATTTCGCAGATTCATTTAAGTCACAATCACTGGAAGCATGAATACCTAACCTATGCATATCAATTTCATTTCATTTTTTCTCAAAGTACTATGGCCTGTTTACTTGTTATTCTCCACTAATCATGGACATACATACTAAGGATCATCAGGACTTTTCATAGTTGTAATGCAGGCTTAGGCAGAGGTAGGTAAAAATAGACATTTAGGCTCAATTACGTACCATAAGCATTTTTCATTCAACTCCTTTTGTCCTTCTTTTTGATTTCCTTTTTAATCTCATATCCATTTTTCCCCTCTTTTATTTTGAGAGAATGCGATACATTATAAATAACAGGCACCCCCAAACTTAGGCTATTGCATATTTTTCATTGGGGTGCGTCAATTTTTTCACTCTCTTTTTATCTCTTTTTCAATATTACTTATGGCACAACAAAAGAATAATAAGGTGTCAAAGAAAGATCTTTATTTTAGGCTCAAAGGGGCTGACTAGTGATACATTTTATGTCAGGGTAGGTAACGAAAGGCAAGAAGAGATATCAAAGAAATGTCTGAATCCTTTCCCTAACATGTACATCCTAATTATTTCGCCTCAAATAACAAGCACGCAGGACATTTTCTCAATAGACTTACACATGCTAAGCACACAATATTCCAAGTAATCAGGTTTTCATGAATCTTTGTCATATTTAACTAAAGCACACAGATTTTTGCATATCATTCCATTACATTATCTGACTTAATTCACCAGGCGTTTCAAGCTACTACAGCATGCATGATCATAAAAAAAAATTGACTCATATAAACACAAAAACATAATTAAAAAGACTCAAAAACATAAATAGAATAAAAATAAAACTCCCCCCAAACTTAAACTACACATTGTCCCAAATGTGTAAGACTCAAAAATATAAGGGACGACTTACAGCCATACAACGACTCAAAAATAATGGTGGCGCGGTATTGTATCATTGATACGCAGATTCGCGGGAGGAGATCCGAGATTCGTGGCCTTTTTATTTTTCGGAGATCATGTATTGGCACCGCGGTCCTGCATAGTGGCACCGCGCGTCAAGTACCGAGGCTTTCTCAAGATTCGCACCATGTCCCGCAGATTGGTATCATGGCGACTGATTTCGTGTCTTTTAACCCTTTCCTTCATGCTACATCCTCTGAGTCCTTCACCTGACATCAAAACATAACAAACATACCAAAAGTAAGACTGTCCTAATTAAAAAAATTGCAGAATTTAAACATTGGGTTGCCTCCCAAGTAGCGTTGTCTTTAACGTCTTTTAGCCAGACGCAGGCTACCCATTAAATCATTGGGGTATTTTAACCCACAACCTATCCATTTGAGGATCATCTCCCTCTTCCTCATTCTATTTTTCTTTTTCACAAGTGGGGGCTCAGTGAGACTTACCTGTTTGACCGCTTCCTTAGCATCAATTTTTGGTTCAGTATTCGTGATCGACTCGGGTTCACCGCTATGTGGATGATCTCCATAGCTTTGGCTCAGGCCGAATCTGTGTCAATCGCTCGCCGCTAAGCACTTGTTCGCTTGGGATTCCATGGTGGACTTGAACACCATCTCCTCCTCCTGAACCCTGAGTCTCAGTTCCTCCTTTTCCACATCAATCAAAGCTCTCCCAGTAGCAAGGAATGGTCTCCCTAAGATGATTGGTATCTCATCATCTTCCTCCATATTAAGAATGAGGAAGTCTGCAGGGAAGAAGAACTTTCCCACCTTAACCAACACATCTTCGATTATGCCTCTGTGATGCACTACAGTTCGGTCAGCTAGCTGCAAATTTACTGTGGTTGGTTTGGCTTCACCCAAACCCAATCTCTTGAAAACAGATAGGGGCATTAGATTGATGCTAGCTCGTAGATCACACATCGCTCTGTTGCATGTCACCCTATCAATAGTGCAGGGCAAGGTGAAGCTCTGGATCCTTGAGCTTAGGAGGCAGTTTATTTTGTAAGATGACACTGCACTCTTCTGTCAATGACACTGCCTCATAGTCTGCTAGTCTCCTCTTTTTCCCAAGTATCTCCATCATGAACTTGAAGTATGCGGGCATATGCTCTAGTGCATCAATGAAAGGAATTTTTATGTGCAGCTTTTTGAACATCTCCAAGAACTTGGAGAATTTCTTATCAACTGCCTTCATCTGTAGCCTCTGAGGGTAAGGGATTCTGTCAACATATTCCCTCAAAGGTGTTGGTGGATCCTTCTCAATTGTAGGCGGTTCTTAGTGACACTCTTTCTCTACTTCAACTACCTTCTCACTTACCATCGTTATCGGGATCAACTCGCCCAATTGCTTTCCACTCCTCAACAATACTGCTTGACATTGTTCTTTAGGATTCACCTCTGTATTGCTTGGGAAATCACCATGTGTCATGTTGGTTACCATCTTTGCCAGCTGCCCAACCTGTGTTTCCAAGTTCCTAAGAGAGGACCTGGTTTTAGACATCAATTGATTATGTGAGTTGGTCGCGCGAGCAGTGCAGCCTCCGCCATCCGCTTTTCCGCCGCCGATTAGGTGGCCTAAATTGCTGGGATGAAGTGGCCTGATTTTGCACTTGCTGGTTCTGGTATCCACCCTGATATGGTTGCTGCTGGGGTTGATCATTCCTCCATGAGAAGTTAGAGTGATTCCTCCACCCTGAATTGTATGTGTTGGAATTGTAAGACCTCTGAAAATTTAACCACCTGAACCTGCTCCATGGGCACATTATTGGGATCCACAATCGAGTATTCGCAAAAGAGTGCGGCCTACCACATATCTCACCTCTTATCGCATCCGAATCGATTCACGTACATGGTGTTCTCGCCGCAGCTTGCTTCGCCGGCGGCTACCCGCTCGTGGCGTTGATTGCATCTAATTCATGAATACCCATGGCCTTCCTGCTGGTCACTGACCTATCATCTGCTCCCTGATGGTTGTTGGCTGCCATATCCTCTAGCAAATTATGTGCCTCATTGACACTCTTTTTCATTAAGGTACCTTCTGCTGCTGCATCAATGATAGTACACATGGTGCCATTCAGCCCATTATAGAAGATGTGGACCAACATACACTTCTCAATGCCATGTGATCGGTGTATTTTATATACACCTTTTGAGTCATTTTTAGTTAGTCTTTTGCCCATTTTTGTACAAATACGTGTCGTCTTAGGATAGATTTTCTTTCTTTTGAGTCATAATGGTTTAAAGTGGCTCATTGGCGAAAAGGAGCAAAAAGAGAGCAGCAACATAGGTTCCAGAGCTCAAAAAGCGAGAAAGTTGGTGAACCGGTAAGAACAGGTGGCCGCACGCTCCACCAAGAAGGTTTAGGCCATGCGCCAAAATACAGAGAACTACAGAGTTTCTGCCACGCCGCCTGCAGGCCGCGGCGCCGAGGCGAGAATTCTGCCAATTTCGAATGGAAATGGGCCAAGGCCTGGAAGGAAAACTGGGAGGACGAGTTGGAGGCTATAAAAAGGAGATTTTAGGTCAGAATTAAGGGTTCCAAACCCTTGTCAGTTCATCACAACCTTGGAGATCAAGATTGGAGACCACTTTTTGTGTAATTTATTTATTCTTTGTTTTATTTCTTTGTAGTTTATGTTGGATATTAGTTTAGTTCTTGGCATGTCTATGGCGAGGAACTAACTTAATTTAGGGCTTTTCATATCAAATCACTAAACTCATTCTTATGAATTAACGATGTTTTGGTTTCTTCTTATCATTGTTGAGATTTATTCAATATTTGTCTTCAATGTTTGGTAATTAATTGATCACTAATTATCATAATCTATATGATTTCTAATCGAAACCGAAAGGAGATTGTGAATATGCTATATTTGAATAAACATAGGTTAAATCGTGACGAAAGTACCTCGATACTTGTGTAGTTTAATAGGTTATTGCTCTTAATCCTCCTTTATAGTCAATCTTATCACCGAAAGGTAGAAGGGTTCTATATTGGGGTTGAGTGCTTATATTACCTTAACAGGAGTATAAAACGGCTTAGTTAACCTGCTATCTCAAAATAGAAGAAAACCATAATTAATTGCATTAACAAGTAAGACGAGCTAATAGTCGAGGAGATTTGGAAGCCCTATTTCCACCATATCCAAGTAAAACAAAGTATTTTAGTTAGTATTCATAATTATAGTTATAAACAATTCATCAATCATCTGCTACCAAATAGATACCATAGAATAGAGTTTGAGAATCAACACTAATCCTCGAGGACGATAACTCGATCTTCTAGACTATATTACTTGTCACGACACGCACTTGCGTTAAGTGTGCATAAATCGCATCACCACGATGGAGGCATTTTCTTTGCAGATCCTTGAATCGCATCCATAAATCGTAGAGTGATTCACCATCTACCCGATAAAAGTTGTTCAAATTTCTTCTTAACTTTGCCGCTTGACTGAGGGAAAACTTTGCTAGAAATTTCGGTCGTCCCGCTGTAGTCACGAGTTGGTAGACAAAGAATTCAACCAACTTTTGGCTCTATCCCTCAGTGAGAATGGAAAGAGCCTCAGTCTGATGGCATCGTCAGTGACACCATTGTATTTGAAAGTAGCACATAGCTCCAGGAAGTTTTCAATGTGCATGTGGAGATCTTCGCATGACGCCCCCAAATCTGCATCGCTTGGACCATGCCGTGATGGATGGCTTGATCTCAAAATTGTTAGCCTCTATATTTGGGAGCCTAATGCAAGTCTCAGGTTCTCAGGATCGGGAAGAACATAGTCCCCAAACTCATCTCTGCAGGTGGTGGGACTTGTCCTAGGGCAGCTGGTACCTCATTATTCAACCCCTCTACTTGTATCCCGTTGTTGTTTTGCAGATCTCCCATTGCTAACAATTCAGCAGTTCTTTTATCTTTTCTGCTCGTTCGCAGTATCTCGATTTCGTGGTTCGAGGATATGAGTCGCTCCTCTCCTACTTCGCATATATCGACTCAAATAGATCACAATCAACAAATAGATCACGGCATACGGTTCTAACAATAAAAGACGTAAAAATAAAAGCCAAATTAAAAATTAAAAATAAATGGTTTGATATTATATATAAGTCAGTCCCCGACAACGGCGCCAAAAACCTGTTAGGTAATTTCCACGCGCTTAATGCAAGTGTACGTATCGCTTCAAGTAATATAGTATGTAAGACCGAATATCGTCCACATAGACTGGTTTCTAAGTACCGAGCATCTATTTTGTTTTATCTATTTGGCAACATGCTGATTTGGGGTTTTGTTTAACTACTAGAATGATTGCAAGCAATATTTAAACTAATTGGGTTGTGTTCAGTTTATGAAGGAATTAGGGCTTCCAAAATCATCGACTATCCACTTTATTCAATCCTTAATGCGTCTAGAATGATTCTTCTTCTATGTTAAGATAGCAGTTAACTAAACTGTCTTATATTCCTAAGTAGATATATATTCACTCAACCCCAGTGCAGAACCCTTCTATTTTTCTATGATAGGATTTACCATATAGGAGGATTAAGAACAGTAACCTATAATGCTACACAAGTATCGGGGTACTGTCGTCCGCGATT
The DNA here is from genome assembly GCA_029844215.1 of Przewalskia tangutica. Taxonomy (NCBI): domain Eukaryota; kingdom Viridiplantae; phylum Streptophyta; class Magnoliopsida; order Solanales; family Solanaceae; genus Przewalskia; species Przewalskia tangutica. Next base: position 22,270,363 of record CM056723.1, read on the forward strand.
TTAAACTATGTTTATTCAACTACAGCATATCCAAATCTCTCCTCTTGGTTGTTGATTCGAAACCATATATGTTATGATAATTAGTGATCAATTAACTATCAAGCATTCATATCAGTTATTGAATAGATCTTAACAAGTGAAGAAGTAATCAAATTATTGCATTAATTCGAGAATAAAGGTTCAAGCGAATCAAAAGGAAAGCCCTAATTAAGTGTTTAGTTCCTAGTCATAGACATGCTACGAACTAACACAATATCCCTACATAAACTGAATGAAAAACGAAAGATAGAAAAATTACGTAGACTAAGTCTCCAATGGCTGCCTTGAATCATTTCCTTGTGATGTTTTTGTGTAAAAGTGTGAACTCCCTCTAAAAACTGATCCCTAGGGCTTTAAATAGGTAGAAAATTCGTGTCCTGTGGACCCCATTGCCCTTGGCCCATTCCAACTCTGAATTGAGAAATTCGTGACGGCGATCGCTCGCGGCACCGCGCCTAAAGTCTCAGCCTCAATAAATGGCACCGCTCATTCGAACGGCACTCGATGCTGAAAGTCCTACGATTTTCTGATGTTTTGGCACCGCGGTCCAGCCTATGGGCACCGCGGTGCCTGGCTTTTTCCGAGTCCTCGATTTTCGATCTTTTCTTTTCGGGACCTCCTTTTATGCCCACTTTTCGCTCATTTTTGTCATTTTGTCTTTTTTAATCGCTGTGACTCAAAAGAAAGGAAAACGACCCTAAAACTGTACTAGACACAACAAAAGTGGGTAAAATACTAATAAAAATGACTCAAATTAGGTATATAAAATATGCCTAATGTGTACACCCTTCTACCAATGGAGTGCTACATGCGAGAGATGCAAATGCAAGATCCTCCCGCATGCACTGGGAGCACGTGTACTGCCAGACCTCCTCCCATTCAGGAAAGACATGAAAATGATATTCCTGAAAGCTCTAATATTGGTAGATCAACCAGTACACAAGAACCTTCTCAGAATCAGAACATACCCGTAACTGAACTGCAAGACACTCAACTCCGTAGGTCTGTCAGAACTCATCGTCCTCCGAAAAGACTAAATCTACTTGTGGAAACACAAAATGAGCTAGATATTCCAGATGATGACGAGCCTAGAACCTACAGCGAAGCAATGCTAGACATTGATTCAAGAGATGGAAAGAAGCCATGAAATCAAATGGAATCTATGTATATCAATCAAGTGCGAACCCGTTGATTTGCCAAAACGGGTTAAACCCATAGGATGCAAATGGGTCTTCAAGAAGAAGATTGATGCATCAGGCAAGGTTCAGACTTATAAATCTAGACTAGTGGCTAAAGGTTTTACTCAGAGTCCTGCCGTGGATTATGATGAAACCTTTTCACCGGTGGCTAAAATAAAGTATATTCGGATTTTTCTTGCTATAGCTGCACATTACGATTATGACATTTTGCAGATGGACGTCAAAACTGCATTCCTCAATGATAATCTAATTGAGGAAGTGTATATGAAACAACCCGAGGGTTTTTCATCCGAGTCCGCACTAAATGTCATGCGCAGCTACGTAAGTCCATTTACGAGCTTAAGCAAGCCTCTGTGAGTTGGAACATTTGTTTTGACAAGTGCTATCAAATCTTTTGATTTCACGCAAAGAAGATCTTTGTGTTTATAGCAAACGCAGTGATTTAGGGTATTGTCTTCATTATTATATACGCTGATGACATATTGATAATGGAAGACAATAAAACTCTATGCAACGCTAATGATCGTTGTCCAAGACCTTCATTAAAAGATTTAGTGAAGCTCACATATTCTAAGAATTAGGATCTATAGAGATAGACCTAATAGATTGTCACGTCACACAATAATATACATATGTCGTGGCCGCTTTGACCTCTGGTCCAACGATATCCGCAACGCCGTTTCTTTGGCGCGTTCCTCGATGGAGCAAAATGCTTGTTTTTTGGCGAGTCGCCGCCAATTAGTTTAGTGAATTAGGACACTAAAATTATTGCAATTAAAATACTACAATTGATCTCCATACGACGGTTCGCGAAATTATGAGATTCTCGATCGTGGTTCTTTATTATCTCCTAAAGCGGAATGGTTAGACATCCTTTAAGATCCGCTAACTTGCGACTATCCGATCAAACTTAGATAATTATTTATTGGTTTTTTATTCTACCTATTCTAAGTAGTTTTCATAATTTACAATTACAATGGAATACAATACAGAATAATAAAACTAAAATCAAATAAAACTCTGGGACATTTTTTAACCCTTTTTAAGCCTTCTGCACAAGATGCATATCCGAGATTCGAACTAAAAATCACCCAACAAATAATAATGTAATAGATCCCAACGATAAGTCCGACGGAGGTCTCCTGAGCTTTAACTCCGGCAGATACCAAAACTCCAAGATCAATCCGCTTAACAAAGCGCATTTACAAATATATATAAAAGATAAAGCTAAAGCGTCGCCGTCAGAATAAACTCCCGCTAGTTACCAAAAGAAAAACAGCCATCAACTACTATGACACCATGCCCAACTGCATCCGTATAAAAAGCAACTTGTTTGGGCGCAGAGGTATAGGTGCAAACCATAATCAAGAGTGCCCTTAATGTATCGAATGATACGCTAAGAGCAATGAAACGAGACTTCGGCACGCATGAATAAACACACCGCTGAACAACATAAACTATGTCCGCCCGCGAAGGCGAGATATCGGCACCGCAAGGCTCCTATACGTAGTAGATCGCACACGAGCACCATCCATGGTAATCGAGCTTAGATTTAGAATCAACTCAGTAGGCACCTCTTTGCAGCTTCGCCATCTTAGCCATGCACACAATCTCTCTACATACTTACGACACAAGAACATATGATGGCGTAACCGTCACCGATATCCCCAAAAGTAACCCACTTCCCAAATCACCATTGTAAATTCGACTTAAGCAAAACAATAATCTCATTTTTCAATCCTATGAGAGGCAAGAAGAACAATATCATCCACGTAGTAATAAGTAAGCAATGCTACTACCTCGATGAAAATAAATAGTGATGTATCACTTTTGCTGCATACAACCAAATCCGCAAGATATACCCGACAAAGCGATCATATCATGCACGAGGGCCTGCTTTCGTGCCATATAGTGACTTACTGAGACGGAACACATAATGAGGAATCGCTGACGGGCGAACTCGGCTACGATGTAGATCAAGCTTTCTCGGGCCTCCTATGTAAGAATGCATTCTTCACATCAAGTCGATGGATAGGCCGTTGTTTGCTCGACAATGCTCAAAATCGTATAATGGTAGTCGCTTGACAACTGGTCAAGGTCTCACCACAATCAATGCCTCTTCGCTGATTTGTTCCATTAGCTACAAGTCGTGCCTTATACCTCTCAAGATCTCCACTGCTCAATTTGTGATGAAAAAGCCACAGATAACGAATCACATTCACCCACTCGATCTGTACTAGATCCCATGTGATGTTTAGTTAAAACATTGAATTCCTCGCATATAGCCGCATTCCAATTAGGGTCTTGCTTAGCCAATATGTGGTTTTGGAATTTGAGAAATGGTTTGGGCGTATAAGTTAAATTGACTGGTTTGAAGATTTCACGCTTGGCACGAGTTTCCATTTGGTGCGGAAGCGCGGGCCGAGTAGGAGTGGTCCGAGATCACGGTAAGGTCAGAAATGGTAGGCGGGGCGGTTGCCGAGGCGCCACTGCGTTCGATCTGCGCCGCGCGCCGCTCGAGTGATGTGCCTCTATGGAAATATGGTACCTCATCCTCGGTCAGGCGCCGCCGACGGCCTAAGAATGCACTCGAAAGGCGCTGAGCCGACCTAACAAATCGCGGTGGAAGGCGGTCAAGGATTGCCGGTACCGAACGAGGTAGGCATCGCGCTCAGACAGGCAACGCGCATCAGATCGATGTTGGGAGCGCCGCGCTGGTCCGCTTTTCTTAGCACTGCGGGTTTCTTCGAGAAACAATCGCGAGCGAGCTTTGTTAAAACCGATAACCGATCCGCCGTTGAATCATGGTGACCAATGTATCATATTCGCTTGCGAGGCTAACAATCAATTGTAACACCATTTTTGTGTCGCGAATAAAGTAGTCGACAAAGAATAAGTTGATCCGCCAGAGCTTTAATCGCTTGTAGTACTCAACACATTGGAAAAGTTTTCAAGACGGTATTGTTAAATCGCTCCTCTAAATACACAACACGCGCGTGCTTGTTGTCCCAAAAATTTCTCCAAACGATTCCACAAGTCACAGTGGAGTCGATTTCATGATAGTAAGAAGTAGATCCCGAAATACTACCATATATCCATTGTTTGACGCCGCGCCTAGACGACGCCAAGAGAATCATCAATCTCCGGCGGCGCGAACGATGTCAACAATATGATCAAACACGCGATAGAGATACGCATGATTGTGAAACAAGTTTAACTCAAGGATATTATCGATCGCTTTTGATCAAGACGGACGGGTATGGTTCTGATGTCGGAAACAAATGAGAGCGGATGAAAAAGTGGTGACGACTGGTGGTGGGATTTGCGAGGTAGTTGCTAACAAATGGGAGAATCCCGAGTATCCATTTAGAGAAGAGAGGAAGAAAAGAAAACCAAGAAATTTCTCAAGAGAAGCGGAGTCGCGCGCAGTGGAGTGGTCACTGATGGGAAGAAAATTTCTAGGTTTTTGGAGTTTAGGCTCTTGATATCATCTAAGATGATATTAATCTTCCTGAGTGAGTCTTCTCATTAATATCAATATATATATATATATATATATATATATATATATATATAGTACAATATTTATCTCTTATACAATAGGAATGCTAAGCCTATACAAAAGAGGAATCCTAGTCTTACCATAATTATATTTACACAATATATGAAAATATTCTAATTATGAGTAGGAATACAATTATTTTTATAATATACATGTTTACAAAACAAATCGTCGTTTTATGTGGATCAAGTGGTGACAAGTTCTTGTTTTCGAATGAAAACAAGCTTCTTGGAACATGGTGGCCACAGTCTTTTACCAAGCCACTGATGTGCCCAACTCAATCCGAAAATACTATCAAAAAACTCGATATCATAAATCGCGCGGTCCTTCACCGAAATCCTCAAACCCGAAAATCTCAAACAATTCATCCTTTATGGATTCCGTGGCTCGCGATCACTTGAACAAAGAATGTCTTCCTTTCAAGGATGTCAAAATTCACCCTCTAGCCAAAAATACACTTTCGCTTTAGCTTGCAAATTATTCCTATCACTAGAGGATTTTCACACGTAAAAAGTTATCGGACTTTTCGCTCTTGTCACATGGGAATGTACTCCGTGCCAATTAATTTTCCCGGTGCGCCTTATAATCGAGCAACGAAAGGCGGAAAAATGGCTCGTGAAGAGCTTATGAGGGTTATTAGCGAGAGGAAGAAGGAGATGGTGGAGAAAAATTACAATGACTTGTTGTCTCGACTTATGAGTTCTAGTGATGAAAATGGACAGTTGATGAATGATGCAGTGATTTATGACATTATTATGGATTGCTTATTGCAAGCTATCATATTACAAGTGCGGCAATTACTTTTGTCTTGAAATATCTTGCTGAACTTCCCAAAATCTTTAACGAGATTTATAAAGGTAATTCTTTTATGGTTTTAGTTATGAATTTAATTAGTTTTAGACATCAGATAGTGTAACAATCAGATCACTAACATATCCAAAATCGTTGGTAATTGCTAGTTAACCCAATTTACCAACCAATTTATTGTTGGTAATTCCAGTTTCTTGTTGTGTACAATTGATTGGTAACCTAGAACTGTTAAACATACATCCGATAAACACTATATACATATGTATATCGGATTAATAGTGTCTCAGATTTACTGTAGCAGGGCCCACGGTTGGGCTGATTTTATATACAATGTGTATATTAGTCTTGTACATTAATTAGTCTTGTAATCTTACCATAATTGTATAATTAGTCTCCAAATAGAATAGGGTTTTAGATGTAGAATAGGAAAATGATTTTCCTTATGCAACTTGTATATATACCTCTTTCATTAATGAGAATAATCAAGCGATTATTCTTTCATGGTATCACAAGTCTAGGTTATTTTTTCCTTCCTTGCTTCCGCAAAATTCTTCTTGATTTTCGTGTCCCAACACAACCCGAGACCCTTCTCGGTTATTTTCTTTTTTCCTAAAACCCGAGACCCTCCCTCAAAAATTCTATTCTCCGAATCTTCTTGTTTTATTCACTATGACTGATAAGAACATGTTTCATTCTGCCCTAACGGTTACTAACATCAAAAGCATTCTTCCTATTGTTCTTGAGTTAGAAACGTTCAATATGGTACGTGGGCAGAGTTGTTCAAGATTCATGCACTAGCACATCAAGTCCTCCACCACATAATCCCTCCTCCCGGGTACTGGCGGTGCTCACCGCTTATAAGATCCTAAATTACGGACTACTCTTGATGCTAAGGTTCTCCAGCCGATTTATGTCACTATCTCCTCGACCTCTGCTGCATTTATAATGGAACCTAACTCTACAACATGGTCGCTTGAAATAGATTGCGTGATATATTCCAGTTAACAACCATTCTCGTGATTGTCACCCTTGAACAAGAATTTTTCCAAGTTGCTATGGAAAATTTTCCGAACGCTTCATCCTATTGTAAACGACTCAAGGAATCGCGACCAACTTCGAACGCTGGTGCCCCGTTAGCAATAGTCGACTAGTTCTACATATGGTTGCAAGCATGTCCGAGGCCTATAATTGCCAGATCGACATTTCACAAAGTAACCTCACTCAATTTTATCAAGCCCGCCTATGCTTACATTGTAGAGGTACGATTGGCTAAAAAGCTGACATCGCACTAACTCCACTTTATAGCCATGTCAAATAATTCTCTAGTATATTGTGATAATTCAAAGCAAAATCGTGAATAACGGTGGCGCAAAGAAAGGTCAAAATTGCAAAATAAAAAATAGCGCGGACGCGCGGTAATAATTGCATGCGCGAGGAGGCGCCATGGTCCCGACTAGTCGGGCCACCAACAAACTAGTCAGAGGACAATCGCCACGGGCCAATAAACAGGCTCGCGATTTCACATCCAAAGAAGAGTTTTCGAATCGCCACACCAATCTCGCCCAATTCCTGCCAGATGATCCACCAGTCCAAGAAATTTCAGCTTCAAAGACGCCCAATGGGCTCGCAACCCTAAGCTCGCTGGGCCTCGCCACAAGAGCCTTTGCGCCGAGGCCCACGTGTATTCCTTCTCCGACAGATATTAAAGCTGCAATGCACACGCTAGGATTAACTCATCCGGACCCGAATTGGTACATGGAAACCGACACCACTACCCACATGACATCAGACCAAGGTACTTCGCCTTATTCCAATTCGAGTAGTAATTATGGTATAATTGTTGGTAATGGTAATTCAATTCCAATTTGGGGTTATGGTCATAAAACTTTGACTCCCCCACATGCACCACTTGTCTTGAAAATACCATTCATGCCCCAAAATTGATTAAAAATTTGGTGTCTATCCGTAAATTCACAACTGATAATTAGGTTTCTGTTGATTTTGATCCTTTTGGGTATTCTGTGATGGATTTTAAGATGGAGAACCCTCTCATGAGGTGTGATAGTAGGGGATATCTTTATCCAATCACACCAAGTCTCGATTTCTAGTCAAGCCATGCCTTCAACTTTTGCAGCCTTTTTCCTTCCTCGTGGTACGCCTGCTTCAGTCATTCAGATCGCCTATCGCGGTCTGCCTTTAGATAAAACAATCTTATTTCTTGTAAGTACTCATAGTACTCAATTGTCAATCTTGTTCTTTAGAAAAATTGTTAAGTCATTTGCAGACTCTAATTCTCATACTTTAATATCATTTGATATTATTCATAGTGATTTATGGACGTCTCATGTTCTTAGTTCTCTGGGTCATCGGTATTATATTCTATTTTGGATGAGTATTCTATGTTTTTATGGATTTTTTCGATAGCTTAAAAATCTCAAGTGTTTTCCATCTTCTTAAAATTTAGAGCATTCATTAGTACTCAATAAAATAAAAATATTCAATGTGATAATGGAAAAGAATACGACAATGTGGTGTTTCGAGAATTTTGTGCAAATACGAGATTAATTTTCATTTTTCTTGTCCTCTTACGCCTTCACAAAACGGGAAAGTTTAACGCAAAATTTGTACAATTAATAACATTGTCCGAACTTTATCGATTCATGCTTCCGCATTCACCATCGCTTTGGCATCATGCTCTATAAATGACTACAGATATTCTTAACATTCTTCCTTTTAAAGGTTTGACATATTCACCCTCTCGTCAAATTTTATATGATAAAACACCTTAATTTTCACATCTTAGGGTTTTTGGGTGCTTATGATATCCGTTGTATCCGTGACACCACAATTAACAAAATCTGTGGTCGTTTCTACCTCGTGTATTTTTGGGTTATCCGCAAAATCATCATGGTTACAAATGTTTTGATTTATCATCCAATAAAATCATCATTAGTCGCCATGTTATTTTTTATTAGTCTCAATTCCCGTGATACAAAATTGCGTAGTCCCGCCTAGTTCAGATAATTTTAGATAACGGATCTCCTCATATATTATCCACCTTATCGCACCTTTCACGCACTCCAAAATCCACCAATGATCATCGACCCTATAGTATCGCCGCTTCCTCCGTGTCCTGGTCCAAATGACCGCCGCCTATCCAGCCCCGCCCGCCGCATCCTATGTTCGCTCCTGTGTCCAATTTCATCCCAAAGGCCTATTTTGGCTCCGCAAGGTTTCAGTTGTCCGCTCGGGGCCAAAGAGCCCACTATCCGCTGTCCATCCGCCACATGTCCCGACGCTTCCTAAAATTCACCAAATTCTCCCCGAGTCATGTATCACCACGCGTAGTCAATGTAATATTTTTAAATCAAAAGACATTTTAATTTAACTTCTAATGTTCTTAAATCACCTTACCAAGAATCACGTGTCTACTTTAAATGAACCGAATTGAAAAATTGTTACGACTGATTTAATATAATGCTCTTATCGATAATAAGACGCGGAGTCGTGTCATCTATCCGTGTTAATATTATTCTGGCCTATGTGATTTTTGCTCATAAAGATAATTCGACGCTCATTTGTAAGACATAAGACTCGACTTCAGAAAGCGATGGTAAGACTCATCGCGTCAGCGTGGATCAGAGCGAGACGCTTAGTCCGTGGTCAAGTTTCGCCACTATTCGTGACTGCGCTCGGGCCGCTCTTTCAAAAGCATGACCCATTCATCAGTTAGATGTGAATAATATTTTCTTACATGATGATCTCAAGGAGACAGACTATATGCATCAACCCTTGGGGTTTAGGGATCCCAAATATACTTATCATGTCTGTTTGTTGAAAAAGTTCTTATACGGGCTTGGCGAGTCTCCACGCCCGTATAAGAGGTTTGCCGACTATGTTTCGACTATTGGGTTCACTCAGAGCATGTCGGATTATTCACTGTTCATATATCGTCGTGGTTCATCCTTGGCTTATATAATATTATATGTGGATGATATTATCTCGATCGCTTCTTCCGATGACATAATCGCCTATCATGACAATGCTTAGTTACGAGTTTGTTATGAAAGACTCGGGGCCCTCGAGTTACTTTTTGGGGATTGTTGTCACTGGCCATACATGTGAGTTGTTCTTATCCTGCAGAAAGTATGCACCAGATCATCGGTAGGCCGAGATGTTCATCGTAAGTCCACTTCACCGATACTAAACCAAAGTTAGTGTCATACCGCCTGCCTTACGCAGGATCCGACCGCCATCGTAGCTATTACGTATGTCAGGCAACAGTGTGCTTATTTATACATGATCCCGCTTGAACACACGAATGCGCCAAACGCATCATACGAAACATCCAGTGGACACTTGAATATGACTTACATTTATATTGTCGTAGACATCTACACTTGTCTCGCATACGTACGCTGATTGGGGTGGTTGTCTGACACCGCATCGCCTACGCCCGCTATTGTACGTGTCTTGGTAATAACTTGCTCTCATGGTCGCATGTGCGCCAATCGACATCGTTCCGCCAGTGCAGAGGCCGAGCATCGGCAGTACAACGTGGTCTCGAATCATGCTGACACGCATCTTCTTTTAGAGCTTCATTGTCCTATTCGTAAAGCTACCTAGTTTATCGTGATAATGTCGTGTTATCTATCTTTCGTAATCCGCTCAAAGCATCAAGACTAAACATATCGAGACGGACATTCACTTTGTTCGAGAAAAGGTAGCTCGTGGACAAGCACGCTGTCACATGTCCCTTCCAGTATCAAATTGCATCTTTACAGTTGTCTTCCTGGCCCTTTTTGAAGATTTTAGCGCCTCATTGTCAAGACACTCCCGCTATGATCATGAGGTGCGTTAAATATACATCTCGATATATACAATATACATGTATATCGAATTAATAGTGTTTGATTTACTATGTTAGGCCCACGACAGGCTGATTTTATATACAATGTGTATATTAGTCTTCAGACATTAATTAGTCTTGTAAAATCTTACCATAATTGAATAATTAGTCTCCAAATAGAATAGGATTTTAGATATGTAATAGGAAAATGATTTTTCTTATGTAATCAGATATATACTCCTTTCATTAATGTTCTTTCAAGAACAAATGTAAGTAATTTACTATAATATGTTAATTTACATCGATGTTATATATAAAATTTTCATTGTATATAGTGTAAATCTGTTAGTTATATACATTCAATATTGTAAAGATTTTAGTACAACCGATAGTGTAATTTAACATACTGATGGTAAGTTAGTTACTTTTTTATAAGATACCAAAGTAATGCTGGTATAATAATCAGTATTTACTAAATAATGTTTCAAAACAATTTGTTAATCACTTAGTGAAACATATAACATTAATGAAACAATAAACTAAATGTAACTGCTTTGGAAAATAATTTCGTATCGTAATCGAGCTCACTTAGTTCAAAGCGGTCCTTAAGGAAATTATTCCTCACAAGATTTCGAGGTTAACTAATATCGCCTCCCGTGATAGAACGATTATCTTACCGTAATAGTAGTACTCCAAATTCCTGTGAGCAATAACCACTCAACGATGATATCACATAGAATGAAAAATATTTTCGACTTGAATATGAAATTCGTAATGAAAGTGAATGAATAAATTCTCGAATAATCAAAAATTTATAGGTCGAGGTATCGATTCGAATGGCCGCAACCATTCGCATAGTCACCTAATTTTGGAGGGAAATTCAAAAGAGAAGGAGAGTCTGACGGGTCGTCATGAGTCGATCCGTTTGGATTTGTTTTTAATTAAATAATTAATTAATTTAATTAAAGAAACGTTTGTCCAAAAAGATAATCAATCGGTCTTTTGACAAATCCAAATCCAAATCCAAAGCCGAAGCCGAGCGAGCGACGATGACGGCGCGAGGGGTCTTTGCCCTCTCAACCCTTTTTAGCAAATTTCGGTATGTGTAATGTAATATATACATCTCTCTTTCCTTCTCTTTTTTCACGCTGACAAAAGAGCCTTTACCCCCTTTAATTTTCATCCCATCATTTCCCATTCACCAATATCAAACTAAAACATCCCCACATGAACGGGAATGGTTATAATATAGAAGAATGTATTTGACGAGCGTGATATACAAGCGAATCGATCAGATCCGATAAGTAGGTTTCTTGAACTTTCCGTAGATAACTTATATCTGATATACTCGATCAATCCAGATTTGATATCTTTGAACCGCGAACTTTGTTGTATACCTAGACAACATAAGACACACAATCAACCTCAACCGCTTACGGTTCTCACGGCCAGGTTCAGACCATGAACACCGCCGGTCTCACGAAAGTGCATGTAGAACGGGTCTTTACCGTCATTCCCTTTAAAGCGCCACTTAACACTCACATAGGTTATTTCTAAACACGTGGTCCTATAGCCACATTATCCGTCATACATCGCGCATTTAGATAACCATTAAAAACCTTAATGCTTTATTAACTCATTAACAAGCCATAAAGTCTTATCCTTATTTCAACATTGTCTTCATCCGAGAACGGGTCGAGTTATTTGACAATGTTCAACCGCTACCACAACTTTGTTTGATCTCCTCAACCTAGCTCTGGGATCTCCACCGCTAGGCAGAGTTACCGCCACATGACTTGTCCTCGCCTTAACCCCATTCCCATCACGATCTACCAACTCTCTCTAGATAAGCGCTTTGTAAGCTGATCCGCCACGCTATCTCTTGACTTTACATAATCAATCGTGATAATGCCACTAGAGAGGAGTTGTCTAACCAGACAGTGTCTCCGTCATGTGACGAGATTTTCCGCTATACATTACGCCGCCTCTACCTATTGTTGTTCGATCGTCACAATGTATACATATAGAGCCAAAGGTTCAGCTGTAATGGAATATCTTCTAAGAAATTCGAGCTATTCAAATTTTCTTCACCTACTTCTAAAGCTATAAATTCTGATTCCATCAGAGAGCGCGATGCATGTCCTGCTTTGATGATTTCAAGACATCGCCTCCGCCAACGGAAAACATATCCACTCGGATTTAACTTCAAACGATCCTGATCCAATTTGTATCACTATATCCTCAAGTATCATGATATTTATTATAATGCAAAGCATAGTTTTCAGTGTGTTGTAAATATCCCAAGACTCGCTTTCATTGTCATCCAACGAGTTTGATCGATTACTCGTGAATCGACTCAAATTAGCTTATAGACATGCTATATCCGGTCGTACAATTCATAATATACATCAAACTTCTCAAAACTCGCAAAGTCCAATCGCGAGTCACTTTCACCTTCATTCTTTTGAAGTGCCAAACTTACATCGATTCGAGTCTTTGCAACATTGAAATTTAAATACTTGAACTTGTCAAGTACTTTTTCAATATAACGCGGATCGTGATAACGCTAGACCTTGTGGAGTTTTACGGATCCTAATTCCTAAGATCAAATCAGCAACCCCTAAGTCTTTCATGTCAAATTTGCTAGTGAGCATACGCTTCGTAGCATTTACATCGACAATATCTTTACTCATTATCAACATGTCATCAACATACAAACAAACAATGACTTCATGATTTGGAGTATTTTTAATGTAAACACATTTGTCACACTCATTAATCTTAAATCCATTTGCCAACATTGTTTGGTCAAATTTCGCACGCCATTGCTCGTGCTTGCTTTAAGTTCATAAGGTAACTTAACAAGTCCGACACTTTCCTTTCTTTACCAGGAACCACAAAACCCTCAGGTTGTTCCATGTAAATTTCTTCCTCCAATTCTCCATTTAAGAAAGTTGTCTATACATCCATTTGATGGATTTCAAGACCATATACGGCCGCCAGTGCCACTAACACCCGAATAGATGTTATTCTTGTTACCGGCGAGTATGTGTCAAAGTAATCAAGACCTTCCTTTTGTCTATAACCTTTGACCACAAGTCTTGCCTTATATTTGTCAATAGTACCATCAGCTTTCATTTTCCTTTTAAAGATCCATTTTGATCCTAAAGGTTTATTTCCGTGATAAGATCAACTAACTCCCATGACGGTTGTTTAAAATTGATTCAATCTCACTATTGATCGCTTCTTTCCAAAATATCAATCGTAAGATGACATTGCCGCTTAAATGTTCGAGGCTCATTTTCAAGCAAGCATGTTACAAAGTCCGGTCCAAAGGAAGAGATGTCTTTTGACGCTTGCTACGCCTTTAGATCCTCTTTGCTTGGTATACTTTCCTTTGGTTCTTCCCGCTGCCGCTTAGATCTTTCACTTGACGACTACATTCAGCTTTATACTGATAGATGTTTTCAAAGAATTCAGATTATCCGATTCAATTACCGTATTAATATGAATTTCGGATCGTCCGATTTAGAACCAAAACCGATAAGCTTTGCCGCTTGTAGCATAGCCAATAAAAACACAATCCACGCTTTTGGTTCGATTTTTACCCTTTGGGCAAAGGAACTGGACCTTCGCTAAACACCCCCACACTTTGAAATATTTCAAGTCAGGTTTTCTTCCTTTCCATAGATCATACGGAATAGATTGGTTTTGTCGCGGTACTCTGAGTATTCGATTAGTCAGAAGGATAGCTTCCCCACAAGCTCACAGAAACCTAACTAATTAGTAAGGCATTCATCATTTCCTTTAATGTTCGTTTTTCCTTTCCGCAATTCCATTTGATCGTGGTGTAAAGGGCAGTAGTTTGATGAATAATTCCATATTCCAAACATGTCTTCTCAAAAGGAGTTTCGCATTTCCACCCCTATCACTTCTAATCATTTTGATCTTTTATTCAATTGATTTTCCACTTCGCTCTTGTATTGCTTAAATGCATTAATTGCTTCATCCTTACTATTAAGCAAATACACATAACAAGATTGAGCGCAACCGCCAATGAAAGTTATAAAATACTTTTTCCCACCACGAGATGGTATTGACTTCATATCACATATATCTCAGAATTAAGTCTAAAGGATTTGAATTCCTATCAATAGACTTATACGGATGTTTAATAAACTTAGATTCAACACAAATTTTACATTTTGATTTGTTACACTTAATTTAGGAAATACTTCTAAATTGATCAATTTTCGCAAAGTTTGTAATCGACATGTCCTAAACGAATACGCCATAAATCATTTGACTCAATAAGTAAGACGTAAGTCAATTTTTATTAATATCACAACAATCATTACATTCAGTTTGAAAAGGCACTCGTGAGGTAGCCCTTTCCTACGAACATATCATTCTTACTTATTACAATTTTCACTAACCAACACGCACTTAAACCCGCTTTTGACGAAGTAGTCCTAATAAACTAAATTCTTCCGAATTGTTGAACGCGCGTAACATTGTCGAGAGTCGACCTCGCCTAAGTCATCTTCTAAGTATCTTCCCATATCCTTCAACCTCGTCAAGCAAGATTTCATAAACAAGACTCTTCTGGTCCAAATGGAGCATAGGTGCAAAGAACATGTCGAGTGGCACCGTAATCCAGCCACCACTCCTTCGGGGTTCCAACCAAATTGCACATCGACAAAGATTGCACACGATCATTCAGATCATCGCTCATTTCCACCATATCGCTTGTCTTTTCCCTTGTCCTTTCTGAGACGCACAACTGGCTTTGTGGCCGCCTTTCCCACAATTAAAGCAAATGCTCTTGAACTTTTCTCGTTAGAACCCTTCTCTTTCCGTATGGCCTCTTTCTTTTCTTGCTCATTTTCTGAGCAAAGATCTTCAACGATGGCCCCTTCAATTGGTGAACTTACGATACCTCTTTTCAATGTTTTGTTATCTTCCTCGATCTTGAGACGAATCACAAGATCCTCCAACTTCATTTCCTTTTTTTGTGCTTAAGATAATTCTGAAATCTTTCCACGAAGACAATTTCTCAATCATCATACCCACTGAATGCTTCATTCACTACCATACCTTCAGAATAAGGTCATGGAAGATAAGTCAAGCTCCTCAACTCGGGTTCCAACATTTTTCCCATCAACCATTTTATAGTCTAGGAATTTGGCAACCACAAACTTCTTCAAGCAAAGATCTTCTGCCTTGTACTTCTTTCAAGTGCACTCCATAGTTCTTGGAAGTTTCATCGCATCAGAGACATTGTACAAGTCATCTTCTAAGGCACTTAAATGTAGCCTTCAGACAAAAATCAGCCCGCTTCAAGCCTCGCGAACCATGAACCGGTTGTCGTGCATGCTACGGCAGTACGAGGTCCTCACCGTGAACTTTTGCAAACCAAGCCGTGGTAAGCCAAAGAATATTCGCTGGCCGCCATCCTTTAAAGCCGCACCGCTAACTTCGCAGGTTTCTCACCACGGTATCACAGACGTCGTAGAGTAATCACTGGTGCAGATTTGCAGAGGTAGTTCCAATTTCAATTGCCATTGTTTGTCACGCATAAATCGACAAACCGCTTTAATTAATAAAACCAAAATAGCAATTAATTCATGTCGACACCTAATTTTGACCCTCTCGCAAATCATTAGCTATAAAATTACACCAATTTTGTAAAATAATTTCTTATAATTTTTTATAATAAAATGCAGCGATAAAACATTAATACATGCATAAATAAGCAATTTAATAATAACACCGCATTTTACGTAGAGTATTAAGCACTTAGAGTCCCGCTACCGCATTTATTAAGCCCTTTCGTAGTTCGTGAATAATAATAAAATAAATAAATACATAAAATAAATAATTTGACAATGACGCCGCTACAAATAGCATAGCCAAGATTTATTAATATGCATAATTTAAAGCATAAATTAATGCAATAAATAAGATTGTAAATAATAGCACCGCTTTTAAGTAAAAGATTACAATCCTAAATACCATACCCGCATTTAGCATTTAAATAATTTAATCTAAACTCAATTCAATTTTAATTTAACTTCGCAGTATCACGATAATAAATAAGTTTCAATAACGACATCGCATTATAAATATTAAGCACTAATTAAATAGCACACTTGCATTTATTATTGTAATAATTTTAAAAGCTTAGACTAATAAAACACCTAGGGTTGCATTTGTTAATTTAATTTACCACTAATTGATTAATAATACACTACCCAAATTAATTTTACCTAAAATTAACTCCTAAAACTAATACCACTAACACCTAACCACCTTCAATAACGTTTCCCAACCCGCTACCACCCTACATTTACCTAAAGCCCAAGACTCCTCTGACCGCGCCCACAACCCTTATACTTCAAATCCCACTTCGCCTCCCATATCGCACAAACACACGAAAAACAAACCCTAAAAGCAAGCCGCTCCATCACCGCCACGCCCCAAACCAGTCCATATCATGCCCAAATCTCGCCCAAATCGCACCCTCATAATCAGAAACTTACCAAAAACGAGTCTTACACCAAAAATAATCAAGTACCAAGACCCTAATCAAGTCATAAGGAATTAGTCCTTGAAATATTAACTTACCATAATCGCGGCAAAGACAGCAACAATCTTTCCATAAGAATAGCTTACCTTAAAGAACTTCAAAATCAGAACGAAATCGCGCAAGATTACCCTAAGAATAGTACCGAAATCATAACCAAAATCGCGATAAAATCACCTCGACATTTACCTAACTTGAACCCAAATCGGGCTATATAAACGTCGATTTACACACGCAAAGGTATCCGAATATGAGAAAGTTCTTAAATCCGTCACCCTTCATCCACAATCAAAGAAGAACGGCCAGAACTTCAGGAAGAATCCTTTAGCATCACGAAAGAATTCTGAAACCAGCAATTTGAAAGTCCGCAGTCCAACTGATTTATTCAAAGAAAGAATCCAATCCTTAAAATCAGTAACCCTCGCAAAGCCTCATTTTTTTCCACCGCATTAGTAAGCCCTCCGAGTGGATCTAAGAACTTGATACGCCGCTCGATTCACGCCTTCATAGGTAAACCAAACTCTTCTCGCCTTTCAGGTCGCCAGCGTGTTTACGTGTTTATATGCTTGATTATAGTATGCTACCACGCTTCGGTACGTGCACTGCTTAGACAAGATGCAGGAGTATTTCGCAGGTAAATCAAATACGATTAGTAAGCGTAGTTCTAAAAGCCACATGTTATATGGTATTAGATCTCCATTGCTAACACATGCTCTAGATTAACTTGTCACGTTCAAATCGACATGTTTACTTGTCAAATCGTATTGAAAGTTTCACGAGTATCCGAATGGATGGAAATTAAGTCAATCACGCCCGCTGACCTAAATGGGTTAATTTGTTTGCTTGCATCTATATAACTAAATTATTACCTTTCACCTCGTGCTTCGCTTTGATATCGCTGATATATGTGATGGTACGACGTGTTAACTAGTTGTCACGCTTATTAATATATTTGTCAACTCGCTTAGTAAATGTTAATTGTCATTGATATTCGCGATCGTGATTATTAATGTGTTCAGATCATACTAGCATTTCTTGTGCGCTTGTATACATAGCTAAATAGATTAGTTATCGTATGAAAGCATGTGAATAATACGCGAGTATCCCCGAACCATGAATAGATGTCAGATGTGTTCTCGCTATCCGAGATCTTGTTTAGGTAATTGTTTCATCAGGTTCCCGATCATGCCAAACTAGGTCAATGCCTGAATACACCGTGGCACCTCCTCTAGCGCTTCCTATTGTCATTGTCTCCTATCAACTCATTCACTTAGTATCGATACACTGCTATGTAAGAACGTCGAGTATTTCAATTTTTATGCCAAATTCCGTGTTATTATCACTGTAGTAATCCAAACAGATAACTAGTAGTAAAGGCAAAAGTTGTTACATGTTTGCATATCAATTGATAAAAATGCTCGATCGTATTTTTTCCTCATCTATTCAAAGTATGCACTAGTATACCCTCTTTTATATATGTTCATTGTTCATTTGCTTGCATATACGTGTTAAGTATGTAGTGAAATATACCTAGTATATCAATCATACAGTGGATATGTCACTGGTTCAAATTCCACACTTCACTCCATACCGCTCGGATACGGCCAAGGACTGCCTCAAGCCCACAAGTCCAGCTTTACTCGCATTACATCCTCAGAAAAGATCGTCCTCAAAATCTTCCCCTAGCTTTAGATTTCTATCTTTATTTTACATACGATGTGCAGCCCATCGTGGTTTTATCATTTTCATCCGGTATTCACTAATCCCACAGCTTAGTCATGACACGATATCCGAGTACGAACCATGTGATTATTCTCTGCGTCAAGCTCATCAGATCTTATCGCTTGTCGCTCGCTTGCTAGATGTCGCAGCACCGCTCATTTTATTTATCGATTTATCCATCTTTACGTGTCGATTACGCATAAACATAGATTACGCAGTGTAGATTTTTATGATTCAAATAATCGGATATACTAATCAGATCTTTTTCTTCTTTCTTTTACATGACACGACGAGCTAAACGAAGAGTCTCATGGCGAGACTCATCACAATCTCTAGCAAACGAGGACCCGCATCTACGTGCATTTCTCTATCCGCATCGGAAATTCCAAAACCACCTAAAAGACATTGCCTTTCCTTCAGTCATCTTTATTGTTTTCCTATCCCCATTCATTTGTTGTAATTAACTATCTAACATTACATTAGTAGATACTTAAT